>CAUYON010184063.1:0-18277 GCA_963573935.1 Arctocebus calabarensis | reverse complement strand
GGTTTGAATCCAGCCCGGGTCCGCCTAAACAACAATGGTGGCTGCAACCAAAAAATGGCCGGGCATTGTGGCAGGCACCTATAGTCCCAGCTACTTGGGAGGCAGAGGCAGGAGACTCGCTTGAGCCCAGGAATTGGAGGTTGCTGTGAGCAGTGATGCCACAGCACTCTCTCCAGGGTGACAGCTCGAGGCTCTGTCTCAAAAGAAAAAAAAAAAAAGAAAAGAAAAGATACCACTTGCTTTACTCATTTGTAAAAAGCAACTCCTCATCTGTGCAAGGTCTGTTCTGAGATTTGCAGCAGTTCAGCCGAATCTCCAGGCTCCACTTCTAACACGAGTTCTCCTGCTGTTTCCACCACATCTGATGTAACCTCCTCCACTGAAGTCTTGAACCCCACAAAGTCACCCACAAGGGACGGAATCATCGTCTTCCAGACTCCTGTTCACATGGACATTTTGATCTCCTCCCATGAATCACAAATGTTCTTAATGGCATCTGGAATAGTGAATCCTCTCCAGAAGGTTTTCAGTGGCCTTTGCCCAGTTCCATCAGAGGAATCACTGTCTCTGGCAGCTGTAGCTTTATGGAATGCATTTCTTAAATAATAATGCTTGAAAGTTGAAATTACTCCTTGGTCCTTGGGCTGCAGAATGAATGTTGTGTTCGTTAGGCATGAAAACAACATTAATCTCCTTGTTTATCTCCGTCAGGGCTCTTGGGTGCATTGTCAATGCAGAAGAATATTTTGAAAGGAATCCTTTCTTGTAAGCAGCAGATCTCAACGGTGGGCTTAAAATATTTAGTTCAGGGTGCTGTAAACAGATGCGCGGTCATCCAGGCTTTGTTCCTGCCTTTGTGGAGTGTAGGCAGAGTAGATTCAGTGTGATTCTTAAGGGCCCTAGGTTTTTATGTAATAAGTGACCACTGGCTATACCTGAAAGTCACCAGCTACATTAGTCCCTAACAGGAGAGTCAGCTTATCCTTTGAAGCCTTGAAGCCAGGCACTGACTTCTGATTTCTAGATATAAAAGTCGTAGATGGCATCTTCTTTCGGTAGATGTCTATTTTGTCTGCAAGGAAAATTGGCTGTTTCATGTCACCCCCTTTGTGGCTCTCAGCCTGACCTTCTGGGTCACCTGTTGCAGCCTCTCCATTGGCTCCTGCCGCTTCACCTTGAATTGCATGTTATGGAAACGGCTTCTGTCCTTCACACACGAACTGCCATATGCGTTGTGAACTGTTTTTCGATTCTCTTGTTACTTTGTACATTACTCATTTATATTGATGTGTGTTTAGGATCATGTTGTTTTCCAAGTTTTTATTCTGTTTTTGTAATAAAACACTGTGGCCCCAGGGAAAAACTTTCTGTGTGTGTGTGTGTGTGTGTGTGTGGTGAGGGGCTGTCAAGGTGTTCAGTGTCATGGTCAAGCTCTGCTGGCTTCGTACTCTTTTTCCGCAGCTCCCTCTCCTCTCTCCGTCTTTGTGGAATTGAGGAGAGGTGGGACCTTGCTCTGGATTAACTTGACTTAAGGGAATGTTGTGGCTGGTTTGATCTTTTATCACTAAAACTTTCTCCATCTTAGCAAGAAGGCTGCTTCATGTTCTTATCCCTCACGTGTTCACTAGCGTAGCGCTTTTAATTTCCTGCAGAAACTCTTCCTTTCCAGGCCTAATTTTGCTGCTCTCTGGCATAAGAGGCCCGGCTTTTAGCCTGTCTCGGCTTTCAACACGCCTTCTTCACTAAGCGTCATCGTTTCTAACTTTCGATCGAAAGTGAGAGACGTGTCACACTTCCTTTTACATGAATATTTTGAGGCCATCGCTAGGTTATTAGGTGGCCTAATTTCGATACTGTTGTGTCACAGAGGGACGCCTGAGGAGAGGGCCCAGCAGCCAGCGGGTGCAGCAGTCGGAGCACACACCACGGTTGGCAGTGAAGCTCACTGTTACATGGGCACACAGTTAATGGTGCCTCAAAGCAACTACAGCAGTAGTGAAAGAACATCACCGTAACAGATACGGCAATACTGAAAAGTTTCACATGTTATGAGAATTACTAAAACACGACACGGGATACAAAGTGAGCACAGGGTGTCAGAAAAATAGTGCTCAGTGGGGCGCCAGCCCCATATACCGAAGGTGGCGGGTTCAAACCTGGCTTTGGCTGAACTGCAAAAAAAAAAACAACAAAAAAACCCCAGAAAAATAGTGCCAATCGCCTTGCTTATGCAGGTGTGCCACAACCTTCAGTGTGTCACAGCCGTTTTGTAATGTCTACAAAACACAAGGTGGTGAAGCCGCCGTACGGAGGTGCCCGCCGTTTGTGTTCTGCCTGCACTGAGGTTGCCGTGGATGCCCGTAGAGAGGAGTGTACCACGACCGCAGGGACCTGGGAACCACGCGAGGGACCTGGGAACCACATCAGGGACACAGGAACCACGTGAGGGACCCGGGAACCACGTCAGAGACCCGGGAACCACGTCAGGGACCGGAAACCACGTCGGGGACCCGGGAACCACACACACTCAACCTGGCTGTCAGTCAGATCCCCAACATGTTCTCCAAGTGTGACCGTGGAGTAGGGGCTTGGAGTTTCTGAGGCTCCGCTTCCTCACGTGGGAAATATGAAGTAAAGATACTGTCACTATTAGACCAACGATGGTGCCCACGGTGGTTGTGGTGGGAAGGTGAGTGCACTTACCGTAGTCTCTGACACATGAGATTCCGTACATGTTAACCGTCTCTGCATCATGGTCGTCATCAGAATCACTGGTGTCGTCACCACCATCATCACCACCACCCCCATCATCTCTCACTAGACAGTAAGCTCCTTCAGGGCTAAGATCCTGTCTCGGTCATCTTCGTGTCCCACCCAGTGCTGGTGCTGGACCCTCTCTAGGGAGGGGTGTATCCCCAGCAGTTCTTCAGAGGAGTTGACAGGAGCTGGGAGCTGGACTCCTGGGCTGTCCTTCCCCGACTGTCTGGGAGCCGAGCAGCACGTGGCTCGTTCTCTCGGAACATTTCTAACACGCTGTCCGGGAATAACCACGTCACAGGGATGATACCGTACTCCGCATGGTCAGCCTTCCCGAGCATCACGTCGCCTACGGCGCGCTGTCTTGGGTGGTCCGCCTGGCAGATGCGTCCCTGCCCCATCTCGGCCTCTCTGCCTCAACCTGGATTCCCCACAGCCACACATCCCTTTGTGTCCCTGGACAGCTGTCTGTGAGGCGCAGACCCCGCCAGGCAGCATCACTCGCCTCTTCCTCTGGGTCCCCAGAGGAGCTTGCTGTGGCCTTTGCTTTTCCCTTTTCTGTGTCACGTGACAGTGGAGTCTGTGTCTCCCGCCACCACAAGCAGTGGCCTGGGGCGATTGGTGGCTCCCCAGTCATTGTTCTTTCACCACCTGTGCTGCGCCAGGCCTGCTCTTGGGACGGGGGTTTGCCCGATTGGACAGTGAGTCAGTGATGGGTAAGGGAAGAATCGGAGTAGGGTCTGTCCTGTATCTTCCCACATCAGGGGCTTTCCTACAGCTGCGACTGCCGGCAGCACCCAGCGCTCGCTCGCTTGCTCTCTCTCACGCGCGCGCACACACAACACACACACACACACACACACACACACACACACACACACACGGGAGTCCCCAGGCTGGGCTCTCGGCCCTGAGACGTTCGGGGTGGTGCTGCCTTTTGGGGACACATCACAAGCAGGTGATGTACATGGTTGTCAGTTCCTGGCCTCCACAGCCAGCCGCAGACTGGGGAGCTGAACCTGGAGGCATTTATTGTCTGATGGTTCTGGGGGCTGGAAGTCTGAGATGGAGGTGGCAGCAGAGTGGGTTCCCGAGAGTCTGTGCCAGGCCTCTCCCTGGCTGTGTATTCCTTGGTTTGTGAAGATCCAGCATCCCGAGCTCTGCCTGCCTCGTCACGTGCCTGCAGCCCTGTGTGCATTTTGCTGTGCTCTGGTTTTCTCTCTCTATGAGGACATATTCGTTGCTGGGGCCTCTCCTACTCCAGTGAGACCTCATCTAAGTTGATTACAACTGCAGAGACCCTATTTCCAAGTAAATCATAGTCACAGTATAAGGGTGTCAGGACTTCAACATCTTTTTAGGGGACACAATTCAATTCCCATAATAAAATGCATGATTTATATTCCGTCCGATCCTTCCAGCAACCCCTCGAGTTAAGCGATGGTTTTGATTTTCATGGAGGGAGCAGAGGGACTGCTGGGCTGGGAGGTTTTCCAGGAACACAGGTTGACTCGTGCAGTTGGGTTGTAAACCAAGCCTTTCTGACCTCCTAGCTCCTGTTCCTTCCAGCTGTTTCTCCGTGGGGTGTTCTTGGCAATTTTTTGGAGCAGGATGGATCTTCTGCAGGCAGGGCTGGCCCACACACCACACGGACTCAGCCTTTCTGGCCCTGCCTAGTGAATGGCAGTGGACAGCAGTCTCTGTGATGACCTGCAGTGGCACGGAAGTCACCTGGGAGGCGATTTCAAGCCCATCGCTCCACTGAGCGGTTTACCTGTTGGCGGGATCTTCTCCCCAGGCTTCAGGGAGGGAGCTGCCGGGCTCTGCGAACGTTGGTGTCTGAGGGAGCCAGAGCTGGCGAGGCCGGCAATCCCTGAGACAGGAGCAGGTGACTTATGGGAGCCTGGTGTAGCTTGTTTGTTGTTCCAGGAATTTGGGGGAGGGCACTGCAGGTTGAACAACCAGCAGAATGAGCAACCAGCCCCATAGGCCTTGTAGCCTTTGAGAGTCTCACTGGAATTCAGCTCTTGACACTGAAAAGGGAGAAATAGGCACATTCGTGCACAGGGTGTCGCATTTCCCAGGCAGGGAGGGTTCTGGCTGCCCCTGAGACCCTGCTCATTGCTGGTGGCAGCAGGATCCTTTTCCCACCAATGAGGAGCTCCCCCGAGGCTGGCGGAAAGATGGTAGCGCCTTTTGCCTCCTTGGGCACAAACCCCCGGAATCTGTCAGTAGAGAGCTGGTTTCAATCTCAGCTTTAGTCGAGCCTCATGTTTTTCGGAATGCTTTTATAACAGTAAAGCAAATTCTTGAGCCCATGCTGATGGCTATATGGTAGGATATAATTTTAATTTAAAAAAAAAAAGTCTGGTTGGAAGCGGATTTGCCTGGTTCTTGCTTTTCCTGGCTTATTGTCACATCTCAATGATGGGACCCAGGAACAGGACCAAGTAGTTGTCATCCCTGTCCTTGGAGGCATTAGGATGTTTTTGAAGTGTTTGTGATTTTTTTTGTAGGCCCTGTTGACACTCTTTAGCTTTTCTGTTAATTCTGGAGGTAACATATCTGATTTTTCATAGTTACCTTTTTTTTTTTTAATCCTTTGGGAGGGGTGATACCTGTGTTTTTGAAGCTTTTCTGTTTAGAGTCAGTGTGGGTGTTATGAAGACATTCCCATCAGGGAGGGGATGAGACCAGGCATCCACCGTGTTGGGAATGATCGGTGCTAAAATTAAGTGATTGGTGTTAAAACTGTGTTAGAATGTGCCCCAGCTGTGGTTCTCAATATGTTCCCTAGACCCGCAGCCAGAAGACCACCTGAAATTTGTGAGGAATGCACATTCTGAGGCCCCACCCAGCAGACTGTTGTTGGGGGGCAGGTGGATAATCTGCCTCAGCAGGTGCTGACTGTCCACTGGTAGAACTTCCCTGAGGCGACAGGTGGTTATTGATTAGCAAAGACGCTGTGAGTACCTGAGGTGTGAGCCTCTGGTGAGACTCAGGCCGGCAGACCCAGGCTTCCATCTTAGCTGCTTTCTTTAATATTTACCGAAGAAGCCAGGCACAGTGGCTCGCACCTGTGATCCCAGCACTCTGGAAGGCCAAGATGGGTGGATCGCCTGAGCTCAGGAGTTCAAGACCAGCCTAAGCAAGAGGAAGACCCTATCTTTTCCTAAAAATAGAAAATCTAGCTGGTATATTGGCGGGTGCCTATATGAGGCAAGAAGATTACTCTAGGCCAGGAGTTTGAGGTTGCTGTGAGCTGTGATGATGCTGATGAAATGAGACTTTAATCACTGTACTCAGGGCAATGAAATGAGACTTTATCTCAAAAAAAAAAATGTATATATTACTAAATGCCCCTGTACAAGCAGCTAGTGGGGGTTTATTTCTCAGCCTGAGAAGCCGCCCAAAGCTCAGAGACTCTGTCCAGAAGGTGTGCACACACGTAGCTTTGGTGTCTCTGACTGCATGTCCCTTGTGGGTCACTTGGGCCGGGGTGGGGATGGGGCTGCACCACTAACCAGCCACCTTTGTCTTTCTTGGCAGAAATGCATCCGATTCAACCCGGACGCCACCGTGTGGGTCGCAAAGCAGCGGGTTCTGTGCACGCTGAACCAGAGCCTGAAAGATGTCCTCAACTACGGGCTGTTCCAGCCGGCCAGCAATGGGCGGGACGGCAAGTTCCTGGACGAGGAGCGTTTGCTGCGCGAGTACCCGCAGCCCCTGGGCCAGGGGGTCCCCTCCCTGGAGGTACTTCAGTTGGTGGCCCCCGCAGTTGCCCCTGCTCACTTCACAGCCTGGATGCCGTGGGGGGTGTGGGGAAGATCTCACCTCAACTCACAATTGCCTTTGGATTGGGAAATTATCCTCAAATTAAAAACTTAGCTTGAGGTCTTGAAGTTGCACCTAATTTTGCTGTGAATTTTGGACTGTCATGAAATTTCATGCTTTCATTTTCTTACTACAGATTCAGAGAATCTGTTGGAGAGAACTCTTGGTGTGAACAAACCCGGGGTCTGATTCAAGCTCATATTCCTAGGACCTGTGAGTCCTGGGGACAGAGAATGGGGTCCCCCTTACACCTCCCTACAGGGTACTGTTCTCCTCCTGTCACCTAATTCGCAGCTTTTCCAGCTCTCTGGATGCCAACTGTGTGAACAGAATTAATTCCATTCTCACACGTACTGTGGGTTTAGGGCCCAGCTCCACAGCACTGCCCTCACTTCAGCTGCCAGCAGCAAGTGCCAGGTCCCAGGGTCCCCCTGCTCCTGCCCAGTTCGCTGTTACTCGGGAGTTCCAACCGCCTCTCCTTGGGTGTGTTCATTTGCTAGAGCAGCTCCCAGGGCTGAAGAAGGCCCCTTTGTCCTATCAGCAGGTCTGTTGTAAAGGACACAAATGAACAAACAGCAGATGAAGAGGTGCCCGGGTCCCAAACACAGGAGTATTTTCCCCCCGGAGTTGGGGGCACCACCTTCCCTGTACGTGGACATGTTTGCAAACTCAGAAGCTTCCCAAACCCGGTTGTTTCAGAATGCTGATGGAAGTTCCATTCCATAGGCAGGGTGTACATTTCCAGCCCTCCTGGGCTTCCGGCCTCTCTCCTCTCCCTAGAAGTCACAGGTGAGGCAGTACGTCCCAGCCCCCTAATCGTGGCTTGCTCTTTCTGGCCACCAGCCCCTATCCGGAAGACTGGGAATTGGGAGTCATCTTGTTGTGTACCAAGGAGACTCTTACCACTCAGGAGCCTCTAAGGGTTTTCCAGGAATGAGGCATAAAGAGCAGTCTCCCTGCCTGTGGGGGCAGGTGGCTGTGACCTTGCAGCTGTTCTCGGTAGCACGACCTCCTTTCTGCCGTGAGAATGACCGGCAGCCTCTTTCAGCAGCTTTGGGCTTCCCTAGCGAAGCGGTTGATGTGTCTAGTGGGGCAGCCTTGCGTATTAACATGTAAAGGACAACCCCTGTCCTTGCCTTCCTGACCCTGACTTGCTGTACCCCAGGTTCATATGCAGGATCCCTGACAACATACACATGGTGTGCTTGGTCTTTTCTGCTGCATCCTTGTTCTTGTTATCAAGGAAGGTCCTCATTTTAGTTTTATCAGACAGTAAGAGGCAGTATGTGGGTGGTTGCACTTGGTACTCGAGCCCTCAAAGTGGGTTCTCTGCTTGGCCACTAGATAGTGAGGGAGATAATACAGACACCAGTCTGGGCTGAGGGGAAACTGCATCCATGTATTTCTAGTTTTCATCATGACTCTGAGGCTGGGGATACTGGGATCCCTACTGTGACCAAGTGTTGGACCAGGGTTTCCGTGGAGGAAAACACGGGATACCACTTGGGGACTATGTGGTTTAGAGCAACTTACTCAGCTGTTTGACCTCAGTTTGCTAATCTGTAAAATGGGTATCCATTGGGGAAAAATCGGTGGTTGCAAGCCTACTAAGTAGCGCACACCTTGGGTGTTTTTATTGTGAAAGTCAGGGTTCTGGTCACATGGCACTTTTATTCTAGTTGGAGGGGATGGGCCAGGAATCAACACTGTTCATTTCAGGGATTGATGGTTTCTATAACAAGAGTAAAACCGGGCGACAAGCCCAGAAATCCAGGAGCCTATTCTTGTTCTGGCCTCAGTACCTATAGCTCTGCAGTCTTGAGCCAGACACTGTGCCTGTCGGAGCCCTAGATTCCTGGCATGGAATACGGGGGTGTCAGTGTGACTTCAGCATGGCTGTGAGACTCAGGGAAGGAGCAGTGTGCTGGGGTAAGCCTGACTACCAGCAAGTGCACCAAATTGGCTGCTGCCACGATTGATCCATTTTTCATGAGATCATTGCTGATTTTTATATTAATTCACCTCCCCTGGCCCACCCTCCTGCCAAGTGGTCTTCCTCAAAATGTTGAGACAGCCGAGGACTGACACGTCAGGGGCAGGTGTCCCGCTGAGCGCTTTGCCTCGGATGATCTCAGTAAGATGTAGTCGGCTACTTATGAAGCCCTGGAGATGGCAAGAAGAACATTCGTGGTTCTGATATGGTGCTTCCCTCAGCCACCAGCTGTGTTTATGGCTCTGGAATAAAGATTCTCCTCTTGAGAACCTACCCTCTTGCCAAGAGAGACTAAGGGCCCTAGTGTCTTATAACTAAAAAAAGGGTCCATTGAGTTGAATTCCTCAAGACTTTCCAGTTTGGCCACATTATTGTGGGCTGGGAACTCTGCCTGGCATCCTTAGTGGCTTCTGAAACCTGCCCCAGAAGTGCAATTGGTCCCATAGTGTGGCCGCCTTGGTTGAGCCTAGACTCCGGGTAGAAATCCCGAAAGGGGCCTAGGCCTTTCCCCGCCAGGTCTGTCCAGGGACATGGTTTATCCCAGAGCTCTGTGCAGCCTGGCTCTCCTAGAAATTTATGATTTTACAGCTGATTTATTTGGGCACTTAAAAAAGAAAGTTTCAGTCTGTACAAAAGAATTTTGTCTTTTGTAGAGCTGCTGTTTTGTGTGGCATGGAGGAGAGAACAGAGTATAAGGTTGTCTCCTTGGAAACTTTATCAGTTTCGGGATTAGCTCACCCACTCCCCGCCCTGCAGTGTCCTTTTATCCCAGGGTGGTTGTGCTCCCGCTTGATGCTGATCCTTCAGCTCGGAGGATGCTGGTATCAAGGGAGGGACAGTGCCAGGAAGCCCACGTTTGACCCTCAGGTCACCAAGGGACAGATAAGGACAAACTGAGACAAGCCCGAGTGACTCATCTCCAGCCCCTGTTGTGACCAAAGGGCTTTGGGGTGCCGGGAGAGGCAGAGGTGTCAGACTTGCCTCTCAATCACTGCATCTGAGTAACAGGTGTTTCCTGGGTCATGCATTGTAATTTCCGGTTCAAAGGAGGCGCTGCAGTTTAATGGGATAAATGGTGGTTCTCCAGTCCTAGGAGTACATGAGGTGGGGCTTCTTCCGGCCTCACTTCTCATGCAAGTTTTAACAAAGGCAGAGGGAGCAGCGTCCCTTGTAGATTCCTGGTCAGGGTCCCCCACGTAGTCAGGGCAGAGCCGGGCACCCAGTGTGGAGGCAGCTGGGCTTCTCGCTCTAAAAGGATCCTTACCCTTTCTTCTTTCTGTTGCTGTTCCATTCTTACGACATTTGAACTAAATTCCTGCAGAATCTTGCCAAAAGTGATTCTTAGGATATCGGAGACTCAAAATACAGGTAGTTTATTTAAAACTGGAGGAGTCTGCTATGGAGTTTCCTGTCCTCAATGAACTAGCCAAGGAAAAAAAAGTTGACTTTTCCTCTGAATAGTCATTTGAGGTGTTTATTTGTTTGTTTCCTTTTTTGTCTGTTTCTGTGCCAGTTTCGATACAAGAAGCGGGTATATAAACAATCCCATCTTGATGAGAAACAGTTGGCCAAGCTCCACACAAAGGTATGCGGGGAAAGGGTTGGTATTTACACTCTTGGCATTGTATTTTTTTTCTCGTCTTATTATTGTCCTTGCTGTGTGCAAGGGATCAACTGCTGTGTGCCTGGTGTGCCGTGCAGCGTGGCTGGGACACGTGGGGGTGGTGGTGGGGGGACAGGGCTGCCACCGGCAGGCAGCAGGGTCGACTCAGTGAAGCCGGCGGGGGCAGGGGCAGTGAATCCGTGGGTTCTCCTCGGGTTCAGAGGCAGTGGCTCTGATAAGGGCAGGATTTGGGTGTTGGGACTGGTGGAGAGAAGACAGCGCCTCCCAAGCACTGCGTTGGTTTCCTCTGTTGTCCAGTCAGCACAAACCTTCTCAAAGAGCTCTTGATATAAACTACCCCAGGCGGGACTGCAGGGCACGTCAGCAGCAGGGAGCTGCCTGCAGAGCCTGGCACCCTGCAGGAGGCTGGCCGTCCCTGAGTTCCAGACATGACGTTCATGGCGTAGACACCCTGTCCTTTGTCAAGGGTCCTCTGCCAGTCGAGGAGGGGCCCAGGGCCCTGGGGGTTGGGGGTGGAGCCCCTTGCCTAATTCACACCGAGGAGGCTGTCAGCCCTGCCCTGTGGCAGCCGCAGTGTGCCCTGCAGAGCTCAGGCTGGAGAGTCCAACCACTTTCCAGGTGAGCCACCTGCCGCCGTGAGCTCCCGGAAGGCTTCCTGTTGGGTTCGTTGTCCCCCTCCCCCAGACAGAGGCCAGGAGTTTTACCGTGGGGTCTAGCCTGTCGCAGTCATTACTAGCCTGTCTGCTCACATCGTCCATGTGCGGCAGGCGGCCGACCTGCCAGGCTCCCAGCCCTGTGGTGTGTCCCTGACCACTGACCACCTTTTGATTCAACAGGGTGCCCTGGATTCCTCTTGCTCTTCCCCTGCCTGAGCCCTGGGATCCTCCTGGGATCCACCTGGGAAGGAGGAGTTAGCACCTCCTGGGTGCTTCTGGTTGTTTTGTATTTAGGTGAGCTCAGATGTATAGATGAAAATGTGTTTGTGAATTTTTAAAAAAGTGTCAATTCACAAATAGCAAGGAAGGTTTTTTTTTTTTGGAGACAGAGTCTCACTTTGTCACCTTTGGTAGAGTGTCGTGGTGTCACAACTCACAGCAACCTTAGACTCCTGGGCTTAAGCGATTCTCTTGCCTCAGTCTCCTGAGTAGCTGGGACTACAGGTGCCCGCCACAACGCCCGGCTATTTTTGCAGTTGTCATTGTTGTTTAGCAGGCCCGGGCCGGGCTTGAGCCTGCCAGCCTTGGTGTATGTGGCTGGTACCGTAACCACTAAGCTATGGGCGCTGAGCCATGCAAGGAAGGTTTTATGTGAGACCATTTTAGGTCCTGTGTTGGGGGCATTTGATCAGTCCTCCTTCTGGAGTGTACCGAAGATAATCAGGTGGAAATCCAGCTTGAGTCAGGAGGCTGAGGGGCCTGGGGGCCCCCAGTGTTGAAAGCCACCGTTGTCTCCCTCCCTGCATTGGGGCAGCACAGGGTGGGGGGAGGCCAAGGCCAGCGAGGCAAGTTGGAGTCCTCCAGGGGGAGGTGCCGATCCTGCAGCCCTGGGTAAGTGGCCGGGCTGTCTGCTGGCTGGTCAGTAGGTCGTTATTCCTCTCGGGCAGGAACGGCCTCTGCCGTCAGGGATGATCTCTGGGGTTTCCTGAGAGATAAGTGCTTCCCCTTCCCCTCCAACATTGAGCCACTGGGTGACCAGGCATCGCCATTCTGCCTGTGCTGCCCTCCTGGCAGCTTCCATCACAGCTCGCTTTTTAGAGATTAGAAATCCCAAGTGCCCACTCCAGGGCCTTGCTCACCGGATGGAGGCAAAGGGGTCCACGGGGTCCCCAGAAACTAGTTCTTCAGGGTGCTCTGGGAGGCTCAGCTCATCTTCTCAAAAGTGAGGGGCCACCTGTAGCTCTTAGGAAGACGTCAATAGGATACCTTGGGTGTCTTAAAAACAGCAGAAATGTGTTTCGGGAGGTGGTGAGGCTCGGGTCAGGGTGCCTGCAGATTCAGTGTCTGGTGAGGGCCAGTTCCTGGTTCACAGACAGCTGTTGTCTCCACCCTTGTGACCTAATCACCTCCCAAAGGCACTGGAGGTTATTCAACCTGTGAATTTGGGGAGGACACAGCATTAGCTCCGTTGCAGAAGGACAGTGGATAGTGAGGGGTTTTAAAACGTGTCCAGGGCAGGCTGATTGTGTTTGCCAAGTGTAGGACTCTGGGCTGCAGCCTGGGGGTCCAGACACAGGGGGCCACTGCCCAGCAAGCTCCAGGGTGGGCAGAGAGCCCCAGCCAGAGCACAGCCCAGCAAGGAACTGTACCATGAGTTGTAAAGACGTTTTTTACAGAGACATTTCTTTTTTCCCCTTTTAGACCAACCTGAAGAAATGCATGGATCATATCCAGCATCGTTCAGTGGAGAAAATCGTCAAGATGCTGGATCGAGGCCTGGATCCCAATTTCCATGACCTGGAGACAGGAGGTGAGAGTCCTTGTTAGCCAGGACTTTACTAAACTTTACATAAGTATAGAAAAGTCACTCTGTCCTGCAGGTGACACTCGAGTAACACAACACTTAGGTTTACTTGGCTTTATTTGGGTTTTGAAAGTGTGTTCTCCTCTGGGACTTCTCAGAGGGGTGAGCCTGTCTTGCTCACACGGCATCCCACCAGCTCGGCCTGGCAGGCAGAGAGGGTCTGCAGTGTGTAAGCGTTGAATGAGGAAGTGGCCGAATGAATGGACAGATGACCCACATGCATTGTGCTGCTGTGTGCCAGCCCTGAGCACACACACAGACCTCACAGAGCTTCTGCTCTGGGGATGTGCATGTTTATAAATGTCGGGGACACAGGTGGCGTGAGTGCGGGCCCCCAGCAGACAGGCAGGAACACGTGAATATCTTACGCCCCCCTGCTGGACACCAAATTCCTTTCGTGCCTGAGCCTCTAAGCATTTGTTGGAAAACTTAGGCTCTTGGTGGTTCCGCAGACGCGAGGTTTCTTAAGTCTCTCAACCCTGGCCCTGTTGTCCTCTGTGGTCTGCACACTTCTTCATCCTGTGCACTCTAGCCTCCCTCCCTCAATGCCAGGAGCAACCCTGTGTTGTGAAAAGAGCATCTCTAGACATTTCCCAGTGTCCCCTTCGGGGGACACAGTTGCCCCAGATGAGCACTGGGGCAGTGGCCCCCTGTGTCTGGACCCCCAGGCTGCAGCCCAGAGTCCTACACTTGGCAAACACAATCAGCCTGCCCTGGACACGTTTTAAAACCCCTCACTATCCACTGTCCTTCTGCTGTGTCCTCCCCAAATTCACAGGTTGCATAACCTCCAGTGCCTTTGGGAGGTGATTAGGTCAATGAGACACTGGCTGATGTGGGCAGGCAGAGGTCAGGTCCCTGTGGGGCACAGAGCCCTGGGGTGAGAGGGGCAAGGGAGCAACTCAGGGTGTGCGTCCCGTCTGGTAGGTGGTTCTGGGCTCGGGAACAGCCTCTTGGACTGGGAAGTGGGGACCTCCCTCCCGTCCTCTCTTGGGATGTGGCAGCCCTGCTCCTGCTCCTGGCTCCTGCAGGGTTTGGTGCTATCAGCACATATAGGTGCATGCTTCAGAATGATTAAGCACACAACAAATGCATTTGTCAGTTGAAGAATAGTGCTTTCTCATCATTGGTAGGGGGCTGCTTCATCCCCGTCATGTAGGGGGGGCCCTGCTGGGCATGGGTCTAGTCTGCACTCCCCCATCTGAGCACTGGTTGGGGGTTCTGATAGCCTCTGTGCAGAAATCTGTCTCTTTTTTTTTCCTTTTTTTTTTTTGAGATTGAGTCTCACTCTGCCCGCTTGAGTAGAGTGCTATGGTATCATCATAGCTCATAGCAACCTCAGGTTCTTGAGCTCAAGTGAGCCTTCTGCTTCGGCCTCCAGAGTAGCTGGGACTACAATTTCCCACCACAATACCCAGCTAATTTTTCTATTTTTAGTACAGACAGGGGTCTCGCTCTTGTTCAGGTTGGTCTTGAACTCCTGAGCTCAAGGGATCCACCCACGTCAGCCTCCCAGAGAGCTAAGATTGTAGGTGTGAGCCACTGCACCCAGGCTGCAGCCCAGAGTCCTACACTTGGCAAACACGATCAGCCTGCCCTGGCGTCGTCTGTGTCTCTGAAGTTTACCTGTGAGCAGTGTAAGGGCAGGGCCTGGGCTTGCAGGTCACAGCTCCGGGGCCTGAGGGGTCAGGCTCCCAGGGAGGCAGAGAGTGCCCCTGGGGGTCGAGGTGGGGTGGAGAGGGAGAGCCTGACTGCAGGTGACAGGTACGGAGCCAGGCATGGACAGAACACGAGGGAGGGAGGCCCCGGACGCCTGTGCAGAGCAGTGACGTGCATAGAGCCAGGGTTCCCTGGGGGTCCTGGCAGTCCCTGGCAGGGTGGGTGGAGCAGGGGGCTGAGGTCAGCCCTCTAGGGAGAAGATGGTGGGGGAGGGAGGAGTGTGGACAGTGGCGATGAGGGTGGTGGCGCCCCAGGCACAGGCCTCCCTGGCATTTCAGGGCAAGGGGACAGCTGCAGAGTTTGATTTTACATGGACGGGTGACTATTGATTTTGGAGTAACAGGGGAAGGACGTGAGTTGCTCTGAGCCCCTGGGCAGGGGCAAGCTGCCAAGTGGGGCACAGGTTGGCAGGAGGCTCAGGAGGGCCCTGTCCATCTGTCCATCCTTCCCCGATGTGGACGTGTCTCCCGCTAGGTTGACACCGTGGCTTCTCTCCTGCAGGGTCCTCTGCACTAGCCTGGCTCTGAGGGCAGGAGCCCTTTCTCATGCAGGGAGAAGCAGCTTCCTGGCGCCCAGGCTGTACACATAAATGGACCTTTAGGTTCTTGAGCGTGAACTTGAGCCTTCAGTACAGTCACAGGCAACCTTCATCCAGATTCAGTTTCCCTCCTGGGGCCAGCATTGGGCCTTGGCTCTGCCTGGCCTGGGGAGAGCTGCCTGCATCTCCGTCCTGGCCTCATCACGACTGTGTCCAGTGGATTATAGGGGTCCTGGACCCTAGTAACATGGTGGCCCTCTCATCGTGTCCTGGTCCGTGGTAACGGGAGGTCAGGGTCCATCTCAGCCGCTCTTTTCCTCCCCAGTGACCTCCCCATGTGAGCCAGGCCTCCCCACGGCCTCCTCCACCAGCTACTGCTGTCTTCCCATGTTAAGATTTTGAAACGACTGTTATTCCAGAACAGACCCTAACTTCGCTCCTAAAACCACATTGACACAGACCCTGAGCTATGTCCAGATAGAGGGATGAGGCTCTTTCCCTTGAGTTTGCCTGGGGTGGAAGCCACTTTCATCGTTAATTAGGGAAGGAGTTGGTACCAAATCATAAAATCCCCGATTGCTGCGAGCAGTTACTAAGCAGTGGACGTTAAAAGTGGCTAAAAACGGAAGCTGGACCCTTGACTACTTCTCCCCAGAACTGAGCGGGAGTGACCTGGGAGCCCACTGATGGAGACCGTAGCGTGGCCTTGTCCTCCCGGTTACAAAAGTATCCCCAGGACTCTTTACCAATCAGAGAAGGAACAGAAACCCCCCTTGTCATCAGAGCCCCACTCAGTGGCTCCTGACAGCACAAATGCAGGAGATCCTGGGACTCCAGCACAGGCAGAGACCAGTGGGACCAGGCGGGGGACAGGACCCCATCGGGTGGGGGGCTCAGGAGCCAGAATGCACGGCACAGGCGGGCAGGGGGGCAGGTGGGTTCTTAGTCTCTTCCTCTGTCTTCCCTGCCCCACCCTGTAATTCATAGCAATCGAACTTCATGGTTTGGGGTTTTCTTCTGCTTTTAGTCTTGACAGAAATATTTAGTCTCAGTTAAAAAATTGGAAGCACGGTGATTGACTCAGTTCTCACGTGGTTGATTGCCAAGTGGTAGTTTTCCAAGTCAATTTTTCTTCTTGCAGTGATTGGTAGTCTTCTGTAAAGGAGAACTCTCTCCCCCCTCCCCCATCTTTTTTGAAATTGGTAGCCTTTGCCTTTTACAGCTATCTGTTGGGTTTGCGGGAAATGAAATGGAAGGACAGTGAGTTTTCATATGAACGCCCCCAACACACACACACACACACACCTTCCCTTGCGCTAGTGTGGGGCACGTGTTATAATTGGTGATATTAACACATTATTATTAACAAAGTCCACAGGCTACATTAGAGCGCACACCTGGCCTTATACATTCTTCGGGTTTGGACAAATGTGTAACATCACGTGCTTTGTAGGATCACAGCGAATTATTCCACTGCCCTGAGACTCCTCCATGCCCCACATGTTCATCCCCGTCCTCCCCAACCTGGGCAAACATCGATCTTTTTACTGTCTCCATAGTTTTCCCTTTTCTGGAACGTCGTGTAGTGGGAACTGTGCAGTTATGCAGCCTTTCCAGGCTGGCTTCTTTCACTTAGGAATACGTCTGTAGTTCCTCCCTGTGTTTTCATGGCTTGGTGGCCCATTCAGCCCTGAATGACACGCCACTGTCTGGGTGTATGCGATTTGTTTGTCCTGTCACCCCCTGAGGATGCCTTGATTGCCTGCACACTTTGGCAGTTGTGGATAAAGCTGTTATAAACATCCCATGTGCATAGTTTTGCAGTGAGCAAAACTGGGGTTTTCTAGGACCCCCCCAAAATGTTTATAGTGAGCTAAAAGGGGAAAGGGTATAATTATTGCAGAAAGTTCTGGAATCAGAGGCTTTTAGGAGGTGAGATTAAGTCATAGGGGCAGAGCCCTCCCGAATGGGATTCATGATCTTATAAAAGGGACCCCAGAGGGCTTCCTTGCCCCATCTACCATCCAAGGACACATTGAGAAGGTGCTGTTTGTGAACCAGCCCTCGCCGGATTCCAAATCTGCTAGCACTTTGGTCTTGGACTTCCAACCTCCAGAACCATGAGACATAGTCTTCCCTTTGCAAGCCCCCCACCTCTGTTATCTTGTTACAGTGGCTCAGACTAGGACAGATGCCAAGTCACCATGGGAAGGAGGGAGGAGGCAGAGCCTGGCCCTGGGTAGAAATGAAAGAGGTCCAGGATCTGGGTTCTCTTCCCACATCTGGCCTGGCTGGCTGGGCTGTGACCGTGGCTGGGCTGGAGCAAGCCCAGGTCCTGGTCCCTGGATCAAGCTTCATCTGAAGCCTGGGGCAGCCCCCGGTGGGAGGGAAGACCCAGCTACCCCCTCTCCCTGTCCTCCAGACATGGCACTTTCTTCATAGTGGCTGTGACAGGCCAGGCACCTTTCCATCCCATGTTCTAATGGTTCCATACTGAATTTGGTAACTTTTTCAAAGCTCACCAGCAAGCAGCAGAATCTGGCTGAAAACCAGACTTCTTCATTCCCCGTGCATGGAACTGAAAGCAGCCTCTTTCCAAGCTCAGGAAATGCCACGATGCTTGACCGGGGCTGCACGTGGGAGCCGTGCAGTGGGGCGCAGCCCGCAGACTGAGTGATGTACGAGAGGCCAGTAGGAGCCAGTGGAGCGGCCTGCCAGTTCTAACGGCCCATGTTGGTGCATGCGACCATCTGCTACCTGATCAAAATGCAAATTTTATTAAGTAACAATGATGAAAGTAGTATTAAAAAAAAAAAAAGCCTTCTCTCACCAGGGCTTGGGGCTGGTCTCGATGAATGGTGTTTCTAAGCCCCGACAATCTGAGTATAACTTAGGCTTGTTCTCTTATTTCCACACTGGTGTTTCCAAACTTGAACGAAGCACCAGGTGTAACACAGGAGGTTTGGTTAATAAAGCTAGAAATGCCTTTTAACTCTTTTAACATCTTGATGAGGTGGGGATGATGTGGTGGCTCTCGCCAATAATCCTAACATTGGGGAGGCCGAGCTCAGGAGTTCAAGGGATCCTTCCTCCTTGGCCTCCCAGAGTGCTAGGCAAGAGTAGCAATAGTAAAACCCCGTCTCTACCAGAAATAGAAAAATTAGCCAGGTGTCGTGGAGGGTGCCTGTGGTTGCAGCAACTCAGGAGGCTGAAGTAGGAGGATAGCTGGAACCCAGGGGTTTGAGGTTGCTTAGAGCTATGATGATGCCATGGCATTCTAGCCTGGGCAACA
>CAUYON010184062.1:0-42835 GCA_963573935.1 Arctocebus calabarensis | reverse complement strand
CACCATGTCAATAATAGTCATTAATTGTCCTCATATCAAACTTGAGTACATGGGATTCATGCTTCTCCATTCTTGAGATGCTTTACTAAGAATAATGTGTTCCACTTCCATCTGGGTTAATACAAAGGCTGTAAAGTCTCCATTTTTTTAATGGCTGAATAGTATTCCATAGTTAGTTCCTTCTCTTGCCTGATTGTATTGGCTAGAACATCCAGCACTATGTTGGATAGTAGTAAATATAGAGGAGATAAATATGACCCTAGAACAACTGTGCTTGATAGACATATTTAAGACACTCCATCCCAAAGCTAAATATACAAAGGATTATGATTTGTGGAAATTGATTTTATATCCTGAGAGATTACTGTATTTTTTGTTCACTTTCATGAGTCTTGGGGTTGAGTCTTTGGGGTTCTCTAAGTATAAGATCATATCATTGGCAAAGGGGACTCAAATTGGAAAAAAAGATCTAAATCTAAGGCATGACACAATAAAAAATCCTCAAAGAAATCATGGGGAAATAGCTTGAAGTTATAGAACTGGGGAAAGTCTTTATGAAGAAGAACTCATTGGCAATTGCAACAACAAAAAAAATAAAAGATGGGACTTAATTAAATTGAATAGGTTCTGTACAGCTAAGAAAACAACAACTCAATAGCCATCTGAATAGGAAAAGGTATTTGCATATTATGAATTGGACAAAAGCTTCGTAATTAGGATTTACAGGGAACTCAAATTAAGCAACATAAAAAAGGCAACAATCCCTTATATCAGTAGCTGTCCTAATGCTGCAACCCTTTAATACAGTCCAAAGGGGTTGTGACCCACAGGTTGAGAACTGCTGCCTTATATCAATGTGCCAAAGACATAAATAGAATCTTCTCTAAAGAAGACAGATGAATGGTTAAAAACATATGAAAAAATCCTTATTGTCCCTAGTTGTCAGAGAAATGCAAACCAAAACCACCCTGAGATATCACCTAACCTCAGTGAGAATGTCCCACATCATAATGCCTCAAAGGTGCAGTTGCTGGCATGGATGTGGAGAGAAGGGAACACTTTCACTGCTGGTGGGAATGCAAACTAATACAACCCTTTTGGAAGGAAGTATGGAGAATCCTCAAAGAACTCAAATTAGACCTCCTATTTGATCCTGCAATCCCATTACTAGACATCTACCCAGAATAACAATGCTTGATTGTATTGGCTAGAACTTCCAGCACTAGTAGTAATGATAGAGGACTTAAATATGAATCCAGAAAAACTGTGCTTGATAGACATATTTAAGACACTCCATCCTGAAGATTAAATATACAAAGGCTTAAATATGCAAAGGACATCTACCCAGAGGAACAATACTTTTATCACAAGAACATTTGCACTAGATCCTTTATTGCAGCTCAATTTACAATGGCCAAATGTTGGAAACAACTTAAATGCCCACTTATCCAAGAATGGATTAACAAGCTTTGGCATATGTATACCATGGAATACTACTCAGCCACTCAAAAAGATTTAGACTTTACATCTTTTGTATTAACCTGGATGGAGTTGAAACACATTCTTCTTAGTAAAACATCACCAGAATGGAGAAGGAATAATCCAATGTACTCAATTCTGATATGAGGACAATTGATGACCTAGTACATGGTGGGGTTCGGGGAAGGAAGAGTGAAGAGAGGGAAGGAGGGAGAAGGTGAGGGCTCATGGTGTGTGACACACCTCTTGGAGGTGGGACCCTAATATAGTATAGGGACTTTACTTTATTATAGTATAGTTATAGGGACTTTACCTAATAAATGCAATCACTGTCACCTGATTCTCTACTCTCAATGAATTCTCAACAATAGAAAATAAATAAATAAATAAATAAAAGAACTAACATATTATTAAAGAAACCCACTATTTGGCCTATACTGAAAGAAAAACAAATTAGTATATTAAATAGATATTTACACTTTCATGTTTTTTGCATTACCATCCACAATAGTCAAGACAGGGACTCAACCTAACTGCCCATTAGTATATGAATAAAGAAAGGGTAGTATACATATGCATTATGAAATACTGTTCATCAATAAAAGGATTGAAATCTTGGCATGATAAGCAGCATAGAAGAGTTTAGAAGGTATTACATTAAGTAAAATAAGCCGGGCTTACCAAAGTAAATACTGCATGTTCTCACTCATAAATATCCTTTCTCACTTTAAGAGTGAGCATTGGTACACATCAGGAGAAATTGAACCTGTAAAGAATCCTCATGCTTTGGCAAGTATTTCTAGAGAATTTGAGTTTCTGGTTCTGATCAAATATACACTTCATTAATGGACTCTGGTCACAAAGTCTAATGAAGAGTCATAAGCCTGGTACAGTGTTAACTCTTGCTATGAGATCTCTTGATAGCTTCATATCTGTTTTAATGCTAGGAAAGAAAACAGGATGTTACTTCTGTTACCTTAATAGCAACGACCAAAGCATTATTTGGAAGGGAATCTCAGTTTCCTAGTGTTTCAGAATAAAGTAATGCTATGGATTTCTTACTAGGTGATATCAAGTACAAATGGCAGATACAAACAATAAATGATAGACTTCATTACCAGTTCTGAACACTCCCTTATATTAAGTTCTATATACAGGAACTTCTAGATGCCATAGTGCTCTATTATTAGGAGCTTGTCTATTATATTTACTCCTATTTTTACAAGCTTAGGTGAATTTGATAGCTTCTGCAATAAAACCTGATGTAAAAAATAATTTATTATTCCAGAGTTATCCAAAGGTTGGATTTTTAGGGAGGCTCTAGGTATTAACTATTCCACTGAAAGTACAGATATTTTTGGTTTCTATTAAGAACTCAGGATAGGTGAGTTCTTAATAGAAACCATTGATGTGAGATGATAGTTCTGTAACATTTTTCTTAGAGATACCAGCCATGACTCATATGGGCCACTCCTTTGAGAAGTGACTGGATCTACTATATTGTACGTGTAGCTACTAAATCTAAGTTAGCTTATTTTTTATATGAGTAAACCATAAAATGGCCCTTCTCACTGGCATCAGCTTATTATTCAATCCTACCTCAGAAGTGTATCATTCTAGGTTATGAGAAACACTGCTGAGGATATATGACAACAGAACTAGCTGTACCTTTAGAGTTCATTAGTTTAGTGAGCTGGAATTTTCCACAATCTAAGTGAGGTTGTTTATTAAGTCTGATTTGAGATGCTCTTAGAACTATGTCAAAACCCAGCATTTTTCCATGACACTTCCCCAGTGAGATTAAATTGTGTTTAACACAACTGGACCAGCCCCTTAATCTAATAAAGGAGGCAACTGATAGTATTCATTAACCATGGCCTTTCCTGTATGGATGTCACACATGGTATGAAAGGCATTCAGAAAGTTTGCTCTCCTTTAAATAGAACTTCAAGGCACAACATTTATCTCTGAAGTTCTAAAAAACTACTTCTGGAGTGTGAATTGGAATGACATTGGAGAAGCTATGAAATTTGTAGAAGATAGGCCCCACAAACCACAGACTAACAAGTCTGCCTGTTTTTTTTTTTTTTTTTTAATTGCTTCCAGATGTTTCTGAGATTCTTCTGAGTCATGTTCCTTATATGGCTTTACCAGTGAGCAGCCATTAGGTATGAGCCCCAGGATTTGGAGCTCTGTTAGGTAAAGTAGTCTACACCAAATGGTCAGAAACAGAAAAAGAACAGAAATGGTATTAAAACCTGTGGCTCGACTCGGCGCCTGTGGCTCAATGGGCTAAGGCGCCAGCCACATACACCTGAGCTGGCGGGTTCGAATTCAGCCCAGACCCGCCAAACAACAATGACGGCTGCAACCAAAAAATGGCCGGGCGTTGTGGCGGGCACCTGTGGTTCCAGCTACTTGGGAGGCGGAGGCAGGAGATTCTCTTGAGCCCAGGAATGGGAGGTTGCTGTGAGCTGTGATGCCACACACTCTATCCGAGGTGATAGCTTGAGGCTCTGTCTCAAAAAAAAAAAAAAAAATATATATATATATATATATATATATGAAGGGGGCACAAATGTTTAAGGTTACATGGATTGCTTTGAGTCCCAGTTATGGGGGTGTCCAATACCCAAATAGTGTCCATTATACACATCAGGTAGTATTTTTCTCTCCCCTAAAGCCCCTTCTCACCTGGTTCATGTCTCTCACAATATTTTAATAGGTTTTTTTCTTCCTATTTTCTGTCTTGCTGAAGTTCTTTGTAAATCTTGGTTACTAACCTTTTAACATATAGCAGCTTTTGACTATTTTCTCCCATTCCATACATTGTCTATTTGCTCTGTTGATTGTCTTCTTGGCTGTGCAGAAGCTGTTTGATTTAATCAAATTCCATTCCTTAAATTTATTTTGTTATGATTATCACTGGGTTCATATATATATATATACACATATGTATATATATTATATATATAATTTAAATATATATTATTATATATATATTTTACACATATATTTATAATTGTATATTTAACTTTTTGCTTTGACTAATATCTAGAAATTTTTACTGTATTTTCCTTTAGAATTATTATGGTTTCATAGTTTAGATTTAATTTTTCTATACATATTTAATTAATATTTGCAATTGGTGAGAGGTAGGGGTCCTGTTTTATTATTTTGCACGTTTCTATCCAGTTTTCCTAACACTGTTTATTGGACAGAGATTCTTTGCCCAGTGCACATTGGTATGTGCTTTGTTGAATATATGCCAGTTGTAGGTAGATAATTTTAAATTCTGGCTCTCTGTTCTTTTCTCTTGGTCTATGTCACTAATGATTTTGTATCCATACCATGAATTATTTTGATTACTACGGTCTTGTAGTATAATTTGAGTCTGGTAATGTGATGCATCCAGATTTGGCTTTTTTGCTTAACAGTGATTTTGCAATTTCTGCTCTTTTCTGGTTGAAACAAAACTTGCTGTGATTTTATCTATACCTTTGAAGTATGATATTGGTAAATTAAGGGGAATTTAATTGAATTTGTACATCACTTTCAGTGGTACAGACATTTTAATAATGTTGATTCTACCTATCCATGAACCTGCTATGTTTTATCATTTGTTTATATCCCCTGTGACTTTTTTTTCTCAGAACTTTATAGTTTTCATTGTAGAAATATTTCATTTACTTGTACACTCCTAGGTATATAATTTTCTGTGTAGATACTGTGTATGTTATTTAATCTTTGGTTTGAAACTCAGTTTGTCTCTTAATGGTACATAAAAATATTACTGGCTTAAACACATTGAATTTATATCCTGAGATTTTTCTAAATTAATTTATCAATTCTAGGAAACCTTTGGTAGAATCTGTAGGGTTTTTTAGAAACAAGATTATATCATCAGTTAGAAAAGGTAATTTTTCCTTCTTTTTGTGGCTTTGAATATCCTTTTGTTTCCTTGCCTGATTTTTTTGGCTTCTACCACTATGTTGAATAAAACTCATGACTCTAGGTATACATGTCTTTTTTCCAGTTATTAAGAAAAAAGAGTTTAATATATTCCCATTCAGAATGATATTGGCTATGAGTTTCTCATACATGGTTTTTATAATTTTGAGCTGTGTTCCTTTTATGCCTATTTTATGAGGGCTTTATCAAGAAAAGGCGCTAGATTCTGTCAACTGCTTTTTGTGCATCTATTGAGAGGATCACATGGTCTTTGCTTTTTCTTTTGTTTATGTGATGAATAATTTTTATTGATATACATATGTTGAACAATCCTTTCATCACTAACATGAAACCCACTTGGTCTTGGTGAATTATTTTTTTGATGTGCTGTTGAAATCAGTTTAATAGTATTTTATTGAGACCATTGCATCTATATTTATAGAGAATATTGGTTTATAGTTTTCTTTTCTTGTTGTGCCCTTTCCTGGATTTGGCATTAAGCTGATTCTAGCTTTGTAGAATGAGCTAGGAAAATTAATTCTTTTTCAATATTATCGAATAACTTCTGCATTATGGACTAATATGTGTGTGTAACAATTTTTAAAGATCATTAATTAAATTATTTTCAAAGTAAGTTTAAACCACAGAAATCTCAAGTCAGTAGACTCTCCCAATTCACTAGCTTATCAGACCATTTATACCATGATCAACCTCTAACCATAATTTATAATTTGTGTACTAAAATATAAATGAGACTGATGGATGACAGACTAGAGATGTCTCCACACCAGTCACTCTTGGACAGATTGGGGAGAGTGGACTCCTGCCATCTATGGATGGATTATCCCACTGAGAAACATCATTTTGGGGGCACAGTGAGAGAGGGAGGGACTTCAGATTCCTGTAAGGGGGCCATCGAAAACCCAAGCACACAGGCAAGAAAATTTAAGGAGAAAGAGGAATGAAAAGAAAAAAGTAGAAACAGGAAGAAAATAAGAAAAAATACATGAGGGGGAACAAAAAATTCTGACAATAAGAAAAATTAGAACGGATCAACTCCCCCAGGGATAATGAGGCACCCATCCACCATAAAGGAAGCCACCTATTAAAAATATAGAAATCACACATCTTGGTGCCTATAGGTCAGTGTCTAGGGCACCACCCACATACACTGGAGCTGGCAGGTTCGAATCCAGCCTGGGCTCACCAAACAGCAATGACAACTCCAAACAAAAAATAGCTGGGAATTGTGGTGGGCACCTGTAGTTCCAGCTACTTGGGAAGCTGAGGCAAGAGACTCTCTAAGGCCCAAGAGCTTGAGGTTACTGTGTGAGAACACAGCACTCTAACCAGGGCAACATAGTGAGACTCTGTCTCAAAAAAAAAATACACACACACACACACACACACACAGAGCTCACAGCAACTTCCATATATATATGACAGAAAGGAAATTTAAGGTATGGATGGAAAAATTGATGAAACAAGTTGAAGGAAAAGTGGAAAACCACCAAAAGGAAATCTAAAATTTTACCCAAGAAATGAATGAAAGACATAATGGAATTAAAAAACATGTAGTATAGCTTAAAGAATTGAAGGAGTCAATCAAGGAACTTAAAGATGCAGTAGGGTGGCACCTGTGGCTCAGTGGGTAGGGTGCCAGTCCCATATAATGAGGGTGGCTGATTCAATCCTGGCCCTGGCCAAACTGAAATGAAAAAATTAGCAGGAGTTGTGGCTGGCTCCTATAGTCCCAGCTACTTGGAAGGCTGAGGCAAGAGAATTGTCTAAGCCCAGGATTTGGAGGTTGCTGTGAGCTGTGACACCATGGCTCTCTATTGAGGGTGATAAAGTGAGACTCTTTCTCTAAAATAAATAAATAAATACATGAAATAAAGTTTCAGTATAAGGAAACCAATAACAGATTAGACCAGGAAAAAAAAGAGAGAATCTCAGATCTAGAAGATAAGGCTCTTGAGCTAACTCAGGCATTTCAAAGGGCAGAAAAGAAGAGAACAAAAGTAGAACAATAGCTTAGGGAATTATGAGACTTCATGAAGCATTTAAACATATGGATTGCAGTTATCCCTGAAGAGGAAAAAGAAAGACCCAAAAGAACTGAAGCCCTACCGGAGGAAATCATAAATGAAAATTTCTCAAGTGTCATTAAGAATTCTAACCCACTCCTTTTAGAAGCATATCAAATCCAGATTCATCTCAACACAGAGAATATTATAATGATCCTGGCCAAGGTTAAAAAAAGAAAGAGAGAAGATTGTTTAAGCATCCAGGCATTAAGACAAATTAGACTACAAAGGCAATCCTATCAGTGGGACATAAGACTTTTCACCTGAAACCTTTCAACCCACAAGAAGGAAGTCATCTACTTTTAACCTTCTTAGACAAAGCAATTTTCAGTCCAGGATACTATATTCTGCTAATGTAACTTTCTTAGTTGATGGGGAAATAACATTTTTTATTAACAACCAAACATTGAGGAAATTCACCACAACAAGACTAGCTCTGCTGGAAATACTCAGACCCATTTTCTTGTACTAACCATCAAAATGCACCCCCAGCAAAGTAGATACCCAGAAACCAAACAACACAATGCAGCTTCTATCTATAATGGCACAAAGAGAAAACAAACAAACAACAACAACAAAAAAAAACTAACCAATGGACCCTTACATAAAAGGACAACTAGAACTCCACCACACATGTCAGTTATCTCAATAAATGTGAACAACTAGAATTTCCCAACAATGAGGCATAGGCTGGTTGACTGAATTAAAAAAATAAAACAAAACAAAAACAAAAAACAAAACCAAATCATCTGTATGTTGTCTTCTGGAAATGCCCCAACCTTAAAGGACTCAGGATGAGGGTTGAAAAACAATATTTTGGACAAATGAAAACCACAAGAAAGAAGGGGTCACAATTTTATTTTCAGATCAGGGGATTTAAAGCAACAAAAGTAAAGAAAGACAGAGATTGCTACTATATACTATAGTCAAAGGAACAATACAACAAGAGGACATTTCATTATGAGGAATCCAACATAAATTCTTCCAAATTTTTTTTTTTTTGGCATTTGCACTAGACTGTTTATTGCAGCTCAATTTACAATTGCCAAACATGGAAACAACCCAAATACCCACCAATCCAGGAACGAATTCACAAGATGTGGTGTATGAATACCATGGAACACTACTCAACCATGAAGACTTTACATCTGGTTTGAAAAATATGGTATCCTACAAAACCAGAAAATATGGGAACTTTAATATCCCTCTGAAAAAACTGGACAAATCCTATAAACAGAAACTAAACAAAGTAACAAGGGACTTAAATGCAACCCTAGAACAAATTTTTATTAAATCATAGCTAAGTAAATTAATGCAATCATGGGGTACAATATGCTGGGTTTATATACAATTTGAAATATTTTTATCAAAGTGGTTAACATAGCCTTCATGGCATTTTCTTAGTTATTATGTTAAGACATTTATATTCTACACCTAGTAAATTTCATATATACCCTTGTAAGATGCACTGTAGGTGAGGACCCACCAATTATTTTCCCTCCTCTCCTTCTCCTTTCCCCTTCTTCTTGGGCTATAATTGGGTTATAGCTTTCAGTATAAAGCTATAAATTGGTTTCATAATAGTGATGAGTACATTGGATACTTTTTCTTCCATTCTTAAGATATTTTGCTAAGAAGAATATGTTCCAGCTCCATCCATGTAAACATGTAAGAGGTAAAGTCTCCGACACCTTTAATAGACATATGCATAACATACAATCCCAAAGCTAATGAATACATGTTTTTCTCATCAGGCCATAGATCATACACCAAAACTGATCATATCCTAGGAAACAAATCAAAACTAAACAAAATCAAATGAATTCACATTATACCTTTCACATTTCAGACCCCAAGTGAATAAAGGTGGAATTAAACTACAATAAAGCCTTTATCCCCACATAAAACCATGGTAAGTAAGCAACCTTATGCTGAATCACAATTGGGTCAAGGATGAGATGACAATAAATATAATCAGATTCTTCAAACTACTGACAATGAATCCACAAGATAACAAAAATTGTGGGATATGGAAAACTAGTCCTAAGAGGAAATAATTTTTTTTTTTTTTTATAGAGACAAAGTCTCACTTTATTGCCCTCAGTAGAGTGCTGTGGCATCACACAGCTCACAGCACCCTCCAACTCCTGGACTTAGGCGATTCTCTTGCCTCAGCCTCCCAAGTAGCTGGGACTATAGGCACCCGCCACAATGCCCGGCTACTAAGAGGGAAATGTATTGCATTAGATGCCCACATTTAAAAAATAGAAAGAATTCATACCAAGAACCTAATGACTTACCCCAAGGAAATGGAAAAGAAAGATCATTCCAAAGACAAACATAATAGAAGAAAAATATTACTAACATTAAATCAGAAATAAATTAAATTGAAAACACAAAAATGATCAGAAAATTAACAAAACAAAAAGTTGGTTCTTTAAAAACATAAAAAAGTCAATACGCTTTTGGACAGATTAACTAGCAACATAAGAGTAAGAACTTTAATCATCTCAAGGAGAAATGAAAAAGGGAAAATAACAACACATACCACAGAGATACATTACTTCTGATTACTACAAAAAACTCGATGCCAAGAAATGTTAAAATGTTGAGGACATGGACCAATATTTTAAATAATACAACCTACCTACACTTAACCAGGAAGAAATAAATCTCTTGAAACAAACCAATATCAAGAATCACAATCAAAGAAACAATAAGAAATTTCCCAGCAAAAGATAATTCCTGGACCAAATAACTTCATACCAAAATTCTATCAAACTTTCAAGAAGATCTTTTACCTATACTGTAGAACTTATTTTAAAACTTTCAGAAGGAAGGAAACTTTCCTCCAACACACTCTATAAAGCAAACATCACTCTGATATGAAAACTAGGAAAGGCCCCAACTAAAAAGAAGAACTACAGATCAATTTCACTTATGAATATTGATGAAAACATATCAATGAATTTCTAGCAAATATAATACAGCTACACATTAAAATAATTATACATCATGATCAAGTAGGCTTTGTTCAAGGGATGCAAGGTTAGTTTAACGTATGCAAATCTATAAATGTAATTCACCACAGAAATGGAAGCAAAAACAAAGAGCATATGATCCTCCCAATAGATGCAGGAAGAACATTGGCCAAAACTTAGTATCCTATTTTTTTTTAAAAACAAGAATGCTTAATTTGAGTTATCTGTTGATCCTATAAAATAGGCATATATGGCTTATATTTTAAATAGATTGGAGCCATCTAGAGAAATTTACACCAAATAATAAATTGAAATGAGTAAAACTTAAACCTTTAGCACTTAGAACTGGAACCAAACAAAGGTTATTAGTATTGCCACTACTATTCAAAATAGTTCTACAAGTTATAGTCAGTGAAATCAGGCAAGAGAATAATCTTTAGGGAATTCAAAAGGAAACAGAAGAGGAGGTCAAACTCTAACTATTTGGTTATGATATTATGTTTTACTTAGAAAAACCCTGAGTTTAAAAAAAAAAAAAAAAAAAAGGAAAAACCCTGAGACTCAACCATAAGATTTCTGTAAGTGATCAATAAGTACAATAACATCTCATGGTATAATGTAATGTCCACAAATTAGGAGCCTTTGTATATGCCAATAATAGTTGAGTTGAGAAGCAAATTGAGGACAGTACCTTCACAGTAGCTTCAAAGACAAAGAAATGCCTGAGAACTTACCAAACAAGGGAGAAGAAGGACCTTTACAGAGAGAATTAAGAAATCTTAAGAAAAAAATAACAGACAACATTAACTAATGGAAGAATAAACTGTGCTCTCGGGTAGATGGAATCAACATTGTTAACATGTCTACACTACACAAAGCAATCTAGAAATTTATTTTAATCCCAATTAAAATACCAACATCATACATTGAAGACCTTGAAAAAATTGTCTAATATGTCTTCATTTTGTATAAAACCAGAGAAATCCAAGTATAGCCAGTGCAATTCTTAGTAAGAGAAAAAAATAGCTGGAGTCAGCACTCTACTAGACATCAGAATACATTATAAGTCCATGATGATCAAAACAGCATGATATGGTCACAGAAATAGAGACATAGACAAATGGAAAAAATAGAAACCCTAGTGATGAAACCTGCCTCTTATTGACATCTATCTTCAATAAAGCAAACAAATGCATACATTTGGAAAATTATTTCTATTAAATAAATGGTGTTGGGAAACATGAATAACCACTTACAAAAGATTGAAACTGGACTTATACCTTTCCCAATAACAAAGATGGACTCAAGATAGATAAAATATTTATATCTAAGGCATGAAATTATAAATATCCTTGAAGAAAGTGTTGAAAAAAACCCTTAATGATTGACCCAGAGAAAGATTTTTTTGAAGAAGATTTCATTGGCAATTGCAACAACAACAACAATAAATAAATGGGACTTAATTAAGCTGAAAAGCTTTAAACAGCTAAAGATAAAACAATCAAAGAAAATAGACAACCTTAAGAATGGGAAAAAAGTATTTGCATGTTATGAATACAACAAAGGGGTTATTACTAGAATCTGCAGAGAACTCAAATTAATGAACAAAAATAAGAGAAAATATCACCATCTATCCTTGGGCAAGAGAAATAATAAGAACCCTTTTTGAGAAAGACCCATGAATGACCAACAAGTATATGAAAAATACTTATCATCTCCAATCATCAGAGAAATGCAAATCAAAACTACCCTGGGGTATCATTTAACCCCAGTGACAATAGCCCACATAACAAAGTAACAAAGCTGCAGATGCTGGCATGGATATGGAGAGAGGGGAACACTTTTACACAGCTGATGGGATTGCAAACTAATACAACCTATTCAGAAAGAAGATGGAGAATCCTCAAAGAATTCAAAATAGATCTTCCATTTGATTCTGCAATCCCATTATGAGGCATCTACCTGGAAGATAAAATATAATTACATCACAAGTACTTTTGCACTAGATTGTTTATCACTAGTCAATTTACAATTGTCAAGTTGTGGAATTGACCCAAGTGCTTATCAACCCATGAATGGATTAATAAACTGTGATATATGTATAACATGGTGTAGCATTCAGCCATAAAAAGATGGAGACTTTACATCTTTTATATTTACCTACATAGAGTTGGAGAATATTCTCTTTAGTAAAGTATCACACGAATACATAAGCAAGCATCCAATGTACTCAATACTAATATGAAGCCAGTATACTCATACACACCAACAGAAGAGCAATTATCAATCTAATGCAAGTTGAGGGGAGCAGGTGGGTTTAGGAAGCAGGAGGGATAGAAGAATGGAGGGGGATTGTTGTGCTCCTGCCTCATGGGAATAATGTAAGGGTATATGGTATACCTCATCTGTGTGGGACACAACTATAGAAAAGACCTCACCTAATAAATGCAAACATTGTAATCCAATTCTTTATATCCTCACATTAATCTGAAGTAAAAAAAAAAAAAAAAAAAAAAAAAAAACATGAAAAAGAATTTGCTTTGTGGGTAGCAGACTTTTTTCATAGGTCTGATAGAATTCAGCTGGGTCAGGGCTTTTTGTTTTTGTCCATTTTCTTCACATTCCCTAGCTTATGCATATCGATGTTTATGTAGTATTTACAATGATGTTGTGTACTTCAGTGATATAAGTTGTAAAGTCACCTTTTTTATTCCTGATTGATCTTATTTAGGTCCTTCTTTTAGTTATTTTAGAACTGAGCAAGATGTTTATCTTTCAAGAACTACATTTTTTTATTTTTTAACACTTCCAATTGCCTTTAGTTGTGACCTTCATTAGTCTCTCTCTCTTTTTTTTTTTGCTGTTTCTAGGGTCAATTTATCCTTCATTTCTTGTTCTCTGAGATGTGACATTAGATTGTTAATTTGTTAGCTTTCTTTTTGAGGTAGGCATTTAAGGCTGTGAATTTTCCCTTGAAGTAGGCTTTGCCTGTGGCACATAGATTTGGATAACTTTTGTCTCATTTGTTGTTTAGTTCACATACATATTTTATTTATATCTTAATTTAATTTTTCACTCAAAAATCATTCCATAGGGAGGTTGTGTAATTTCTATGACTGTGTAGGCTGTTTGTCTTGAGATTGATTTTAGCCTTATTCTGCTTATTCTGTGTGAAAAGGAGCATAATATTATTTCATTTTTTCTTTTATTGGGACCCTTTTTTGGCCTTAGATATTATCAGTCTTGGAGAATTTACATGTGCTTCTGAGAAAAATCTGTATTTTTTAATTTTTGTGTAGTATGTTTTGTAAATGTCTGCTAAGTCCATTTGATGTAGAGGATTTTTTAAGTCCATTGTTTTTTATATATTTCTGCTTTGATGATTCATTGAGCTCTGACATATTGTGTTGAGTTCCATGGCAATTATGATGGTGCTATTTATATTTATTTTTTCTTAGCTCTATAAGCTCTCACCTAACAGGTACAATGTAAGGCATATGACACACCTCCTACTTGAAAGGCTCCTGATTACAATTAAGTTGAATGTAACTTAATTGTTTATACCCATATATCAATCTGAAATATATATACATATACATACACACACATATATATGTATGAGAGTGCATGTATATATATGTATATATACATACATACACACATACAAAATTCACATTAATGGATGTGGGAGCAACTTTGTTTGGTATATGTGCATATATATAATATATATAATATATATAATAACTTGTTATTTCTCATTATTAAATTTTTCCTTTTACCTCTTCACTTGCATTTACCTTTGTTGATTTAAATCAGTTTTGTCTGAAGTGAAAATGTCTATACTGGCTCTTTTTTTCATTTCCATTTACATGGAATATTTTTTCTATCTTTCCATGTTTGGTATGTGTATATTTTTGTGATTTAGATGAGTTTTCTGGAGATAGAAGATAATTGGGTTGTGTTTTTTTTTTTATATGTTCAGCCAGTCTATCTTTCTAGAGAAGTATTCAGTCAGTTATCAATAATTGATTTATTCAATTGGATAATTTGTTATTGCTTCTTTTTTGCCTCTTGTGTTATTCTTTTATAAGAGTTGTGAGTTTATATGAGGGTTAGGTAACTGGTAGGTGTCTGGCATGCTGATTTGTGTATAATTCTGTTGTAAGTTGTTCATGAAGGGCAGATATGGTCATGGCAGTATCCCTCAGTGTTTGCTTGTCTGGAAAGCAGTTAATTTCTCAACTGATAATGAAAATTACTTTTACCCAATAGAGAGTTCAAATTTGGCAGTTATTCTAATTATGTTCATTTAAGATGGGACTCCTAACCCTCCTCATTTGTAAGGCTTCCACTGAGAAGTATGAAATTAGTCTGAAGGGTTTCCTTTGTAGATCATTTATGCTTTCATTTTACTACTTACAAAATTTTAACCTTCATAATGACTTTAGTCAGGTTGATTACTCTTTGTCTCAAACATGATCTATCTCCTATGAATCTTCTTGGTGTTTGATGTCCATCTTATATCTGTATGTCCAATTTTCTGGTGATACCAGGGTAGGTGTCCTCAATAATGTCCTGAAATAGATTTTTCATGCTTTTAGCTATTTCTTCTACTCCACCAGAGATACTTATAATTTTAATGTTAGCTCCGTTCACATAGTCCCATATATCTCTCAGTGATTGCTCAGACATTTTTATACTCTTTCCTGCCTTTGTGTGTGATTCCATTATCTCCAGAAATGTATTAAATCTTTGAGATTCTCTTCTTTGGTTTAGCCTGTTGTTAATGGTTTCTGCTGTTTTTAAATTCCCCAAATGCCTCTTTAACTTCTTTATGTTTCACTATATTCTTCTTATTTTGTCTACCTTACAAATGAGGTTTTTTTTTCTTTATTTATAACCTGATTTTTCATGGCTTTTTTTGTTACTTTTCAAATTTTTCTTCAATTCTATTCATTTTATTTGCCATCTGTGTTATGAATTCCATTTTTGTTATTTTGCTAATTTCCTTGTAGGTAGAGTCCACTACAATAGCTTCAATCTGTTCCTTTTAGGCTGTCAATTTTTTTTTCTTGTTGCCACAGTACTTTTCGTGATTTCTTTTTGTCTACTTCCTATGTTCTCAGCTCTGGATTAATATAACTATAGGGCACTTGCACTTTTTTGCATCATGAGTGATAACTGCTAAGGGCTATGGGAGCTGACTCATACATTGGATGCAGGGAGGCTCTTGTAGCAGTATGCACTCGGTGGTGAGGTTATTGAGTCTATGGAAAGCTCTGGAATATACAGGGTGAAGTCACAATCCCCTTGGGGCCTCTGGAGCTCCAGAAACAGAGACTTGAATTCCATAACAGAGACAGAGCTTCAAAGCTGGTGCTGGAGATTTGGAAGGAAGAACCACTCTTATGGGAAATGTTTCATTAGCTTGGGGACTGCTGATTCAGTCATGCAGGCAGAGTTTTGTTTTAGTGTTCTGCTGCATAGGTAGGCTGGAGCTGCTGGTTATCCAAGGTTCTTCCCCCACACTTAAGACCACTGAGGCAGTTGCCTCAGGCTTCTCAAGCGTGCCTGTGGCAGCTGGAGCTTCCTCTCTGTTAAGCACTCATGGCAGGGAGGATGTGCTTGGCCCTCAGTCACAATGCATACCATAGGGAAGAATCTACTCCCGTCCCAGCCTGGTGGAGGTCATGCAAACACACCTGCTGGAGAGCTGGTTCTGGATTGGCCCTGGCTACATGCATAGAGTGATATGGATGGTGTTTCTTTCAGGAACCTGGGATTTAAAGGAACTATATTTCTTCTGTACCAGCTCCCAAGTAGAATATCTCTGCACAGATTCTGAGTATGTCCTGAAATAGTCCATAGCTCTGTAGTGGAAGAGGGAAACTTATCACAGATTGAACTCCCTGAAACTTTTGTTTCCCTTCTAAAAGAAATGTTTCCTCATGTTTCTTCACTCCTGCTGTTTTCGCCTCTTCCCAGCAGTTTAAATTGTATTGGCAACCCCAGCTTACTCTTTGACACGGTGTATGGTGCTTGTGAGTAAGGAACAATAATGTTTTGTTTGATTGAGTTGGTAGCTGATGTCATGAGCTATATGTAGTTCTTCTCCCTGTCTGTGCTTTATGCTCCCAGGAAAGAGTGAAGTGAAGTGTTCTTCTTTTGTGCTTGTGATAATTCCAAGAGTGGAATTTTAATACTTCAGGCTTTAGGAGGGGCCTTCTAGCTCCCAATTGCCAGGGTTCCACCCCAAGAGTAAGGTCCTTTAAGACCTGCAGAATTGGAAGTGATAGACCAAAAGTAAAGTTAAAAGCGGTGAGAGATAAAAAGACAGGACATGCAAAATAGTTTTCAAAGGTGAGAAAACAGGAGACCACTGCTAGCTTGTAGGATTCCAGCAAATGGCCTGGAATATTTGTTCCACTCACCTTTTATTGAAGGCTATTATTACTTTTAGCCCAGAGAGTAAGCTGAAGATGGGCGGGCGGGGGCGGGGGCAGGAAGGGGAGAATTCATCAGCAGTTTCTCTGAGTAAGCATGTCAGCTCCTATTGTTTCTATAATCATTAACTTTAAGGATCTGAGCAGCCTTGAGAAATCCAAAACCTGAGCCTTACTTGGAGACAGCCTGCTGTCTGTGGTAACACACACAGATTCCTCATCTCCACACAAAGGTGTCTTCCGTGCGATAAGGGTACAAAGCCTCTTGCCCATATTTCAGCTGTTTCATTGATCTCTGCCCTGGCCATAATACAAATTCCCACAATTAATTTTTGTAAGTGGTGAAATGTACCGGTCAAGTTTCAGTCTTTTACATGTGATTATCCAATTCTCCCAGCACCATTTATTTAATAGGGATTGTTTCCTCCAGTGTATGCTTTTGTTTGATTTATCTAAGAACAGATGGCTGTAAGAGATAGGTGTCATATCTTGGTTTTCTATTTGGTTCCAAATATCTATGTTTCTATTTTTGTGCAATACCCTGATGTTTTGATCACTGTAAACTTACCCGGACTACAAAGGTTTTTCGATTCCCTACAAAATGAAGATCTATTTTCTCCAAATCTGCAAAGTATGATGTCAATATATTAATGGGGATTTCACTGAATCTTTGGATTTTAGGTTACTTTGGGAAGTATAGACATTTTGACAATGTAAATTCTTTTTTGCTGGAAGGTTAGTAAAGTCTTCTATTTTTTAATATCTTCTGCTATTTCTTCTCTCAGGGTTTCATAGTTCTCCTTGAAAATACCATTTTTGTACTTTGTTAGTATATTTCCACTTATTTTATTTTCTGCAACTATTGAAAAGAGTACTGCGCCTTTGATCTCATTGTGAGCTTGACTGTTATAGTAGAATATGAAGGCTAATTATTTGCTGATGTTGATTTTGTATACTGAGATGTTATTGAATTCCTTGATCACTTACATGAGATTTGTGTTTGACTCCCTGGGGTTTTCTAAAGGACAAGTTCATGTCATCAGCAAAGACCAAGGGTTTTCCTCTATCCCCCTTCAAAACCCTTGATGTTCTTCTAATCCCTGATTTCTTTGGTTATAATTTCTAGCACTAGGTTGAATAACAGTGGCAATAATTTGGCATACTTGTCTGGTTCCACTTCTATGTGGAAATGTTTTAAGTTTTACTCCATTTGGTTAATATCCGCTGTGGTTTTGTTGCAGATTAAGTATATCAGTTTAAGAAATATGCTATTCCTATTTTTTAAGGTGTTATTTTCAGAAAAGGATGCTGAATTGTCTCAAATACTTTTTCTGCATCTATTTACAGGATCACGTGGTCTTATCTTTGCTCAATGTACGTGGCAAATTATACTTATGGATTTGTATATGTTCAATCAATCTTGCAGTTCTGGAATAAAACCCACTTAATCATAACATATTATATATATATATATATATAATTTATGTAATGTAGCTGTATCCTAGCTTTTTGCTAGGATTTTGTTGAATATTTTTGCATAGATATTTATTAGTGGTATTGGTTTATACACTTTTTATTTTGGGGGATCTCTTCCTGGTCTTGGAATCATGGTAAGTTTTGTTTCATAGAACTTGATGAGAAGGTTTTCTTCCTTCTCACTTTTGGAATAGGTTATACAATGTAGGTATGCACTCCTATTTGAAAATTTGGCAGAATTCTAATATGAGACCATCTTGTCCAGTACTTCCCATTTTTGAAAATGTTTTCATTGTTGTTGCAATTTCAGTGCTTGAAAATAAAACAATCATTCAGAAAATTAATGAAACAAAAGTTGGTTCTTTGAAAACATAAATAAAAGTTATAAACTATTGGCCAGATTAACCAGAAATAGAAAAGTAAAAATTTTAATGAAATGAATCAGAAATGAAAAGGGGAAAAAAACAACTGATACCACAGAGATATAAGAGATTAATTCTCACTACTACCCAAACACTCTATGCATACAAATTTGACATTGTGGAGGATATAGACCAATAACTGCAAACCATTTTTATACACTTAACCAGGAAGAAATATATCTCTTGAACAGACTAATATCAAACACTGAGATCACAGAAACAATAAACAAGCTTCCAACAAAAACAGGCTTGGATCAAATGGCTTTACATCAGAATTCTATCACATCTTCAAAGATGAGCTTGTACTTATACTGCAGAACCCATTCCAAAAAATTTAGTAAGAAGAAACCTTCTCCTGCATAATCAATGAAGCAAACATTACCTTGCTTCCATAACCAGGAAAATAAAAACAACTAAAAAGGAGAACTACAGATGAATATCACTAATGAATATTGATGCAAAGATACTCAACAAAATCCTAGCTAATAGATTGCAACTACTCATTAAAAAAATCATACATCATAATCAAGTAGGCTTAATCCAAAAGGTAAAAGGCCAGTTTAACATATGAAAATCCATAAATGTAATACATCATTTCAATAGAAGCAAAACAAAGACTGTATGTTTCTCTTAATAGATGCAGAAAAAGCATTTGACAAAATCAGCATCCTTTTCTAACAATAACTTTTAAGAAAATAGGCTTGGTGGTACATTTCATAAGCTGATTAAAGCCATCTGTGACAAACTCACAGCTAACATCATACCAAATGGAGTAAAACTGAAAGCTTTTCCACTTAGAACTGGAATCAAGCAAAGATATCCACTATCACCACTATTATTCAACATTGTGCTGGAAGATCAAGCCAATTCAATCAGGCAAGAGAGGAATATAAAGGGACTCCAAATGGGGGCAGAGGATTCTTTTTTACTGATGTTATAATCTTACACTTAGAAAACCCGAGAGATTCAACTACAAAATTCCTGAAAGTGGTCAGGACATACAGCAATATCTGAAATTTTAAAATTAATTTGCACAAATCAGTAGCGTTTGTATACACCAATGAAAGTGAAGTAGGGAAGGAAATCATGAACATAATACCCTTCACATTAGCTTCCAAGAAAATGAAATACTTAGGAATATACCTAACAAAAGAGGTGGAGACTTTTTACAGGGTGAATTATGAAACTGTAAGAATAGAAATAGCAGAAGACATTAACAAATGGAAGAACATACCATGACTTGACTGAGATGAATCAACATTATTAAAATGTCTATTCTACCCAAGGCAATCTACAGATTTAATGCAATCCCCATTAAAATACCAATAATATATTCTAAAGTATAAAACTTTGTACTTAGCTTTGTATTAAACTATTAAAAAAGCCACACAGCCAAGACTACTCTAAGTAATAAAAAAAAGCTCAAGATCTCACTTTGCCAATTTTCAGGGTATCTTACCAGTTCACTGTAACCAAAGCAGCATGATATTGACACAAAATAGACATAGACATATGGAATAGAATAGAAAACCAAGAGAGGAAGTCAGTCTCTAAACACTATCTGATCTTTGATAAACTAAAGAAAAGCATACAGGGAGGAAAGAATGCCTATTCAACAAATGGTGCTGGGAGAAGTGAATAACCACATGTAAAAGACTGAAATTTGACCCACACCTTTCACCGCTTACAAAAATTGACTCAAGATAGATAAAAGGTTTAAATCTAACACAAAAAATGATAAAAGTCTTAAAAAGATGTGTGGGAAAAACTCTTGATGATGTTGGACTGGGGAAAGATTTTATGACAAAGACTTTAGCAGTCATTACAACAACAACAACAAACATATGGGACTTAATTAAGGTAAAAAGCTTCTGTACAGCTAAGGACACAAGTAAAGCAAAAAGACTACTTTCAAACTGGGGAAATCAATTTGCAGGGTATGAATCTGGCAAAGGGTTAATAACTAGAATTTACACAGAGCTCAATTTTTTTTTTTTTAATTTGAGGGTACAAGAAACCAGGTTGCACGATTGCATTTATTAGGTAAAGTCCTTCTCACAGTTGTCTTTTTCCCCCAAAATGTGTGTCACACACCAAGACCCCACCCACCTCCCTCTTTCTGCTCTTCCTTTCACCCACCCCTCCATACATTAAGCAATAGAAAATGAGCAAAGAATCCTCTCTAGCACTGAACAAGAGATATGAACAGAACCTTCTCTGATGAAGACAGACAAATGGCTAACAAACATTTGAGAAAGTGTTTCATCATCCCTGATAATCAGAGAAATGGAAATCAAAACTACCCTGAGATATACCTATTCCTAGACCACATCACACACTCTCAAAGCTTCAGATGCTAACATGGATATGGAGAGAAGAAAACACTTTTATACTGTGGTGGTACTGCAAACTAATATAACCTTTTTGGAAGGAAGTATGGAGAGTATTCGAAGAACTCAAATTCAACCTCCCATTCAATCATGCAATCCCATTACTAGGCATCTACCCAGAAGGAAAAAAAAAAAAACAAAAACATTTTATTATAAGAACATTTGCACTAGACTTTCTATCACAGCTCAATTTACAATCACCAAAATGTGGAAACAGCCTAAGTGTCCACCAGACAAGGAATGAATTAACAACCTATGATATAGGTATACCATGGAACACTATTCAGCCATTAAGAAATACGAAGACTTTACATCTTTTGATTTAACTTGGATAGAGTTGGAACACATTCTTATTAGTAAAGTATCAGAAGAATGGAGAAGCAAGGAGCCAATCTAATCAATTCTAATATGAAGCCAGTAGGTGATCTAATACGTACCCATATAAGAGAAAACTCAAAACCATTTAAGGTAGGGGGAAGGGAGTGAGGATGGAAGGATTGAGGGTATCGTATATGGCACACCTCTCTGGGGTGGGACACAATTATAAGAGAAACTTTACTTAACAAATGCAAGTATTGCTGCTGTATACCACTATCTCTTCTAAGAGTTTTGTAGTTGAGTTCTTGAGGTTTTCCTATGTATAAAATCATGTCATCCATGAAGAGTGACAGGTTGACGTCCTCAGACCCCATCTAGAACCCTTGATCATCTTCTCTTGCCTGATTGTGATGGCTAAGACTTCCATTCCCATGCTGAATAGCAGTGGGGACAAAGGGTATCCTTGTGTAGCTCCAGATCTGAGTGGAAATGTTTTCCATTTTACTCCATTCAATATGATTTTAGCTATGGATTTCCTATGTATGGCCTCTTATCAGTTGAAGAAATGTCCCATCTAAGCCCATTTTCTTAAGTGTTCTGATCATGAAAGGATGCTTGGTATTATCAAAAGCTTTTTGCAAATCAATGGAGAGAATCATACGGTCTTTGTTTTTTATTTTATTTATGTGATGTATTATATTTATAGATTTATGTATGTTTAACCAAACTTTCATGGGATAAAAACAACTTGATCATGTTGTATTCGTTTTTTGATGTGTTTGTTTTTTAATCTGTTTGCTAGGATCCTATTGATTATTTTTTCATCAATATTCATTAATGATATTGGTCAATAGTTTTCTTTCTTTGTTGGCGCCTTTCCTGATTTGGGGGTCAGGGTGATGCATGCTTCATAGAATATGTTGGGAAGTATTCCTTTTTTTCCCTAGGTTTTGGAAAAGGTTATGTAATATAGGTACCAGCTCCTTTTTAACGGTTTGTAGAATTCTGATGTGAAGCCTTCTGGTCGTGGACTTTTCTTTTTGGGGAGATTTAGTATAGTTCATGCTATTTCAATGCTTGATATAGATCTGTTCAAAATTTCTAAATATTTCTGGCTGAGTCTAGGAAGTTTGCACATTTCTAAGTATTGGTCCATTTCCTTCATATTTTCATATTAAGTTTTGTATTTTATTTTCTCTTGAATTTCAGTGAGTTTCCTTACAACCCACATGTGGAATTCTTTACCTTATTTTAATGTTTCCATTTTGGTTGGTATCCATTGCTAGAGAGCTAGTGTTCCCCTTTGGTTGTGTCCTCTTACTCTGATTTTTTTTGTATTTCTGGAGGTCTTGTGATGATTCCTTCTCATCTAGAGCAACTATCACTTTCTAATTTTGGATTTTCTTTTCTTTAGAATGAAGATTCCCCCACCACTTTCTAGGAAGTGTCTGTAGAATCTGTTGAGTAAAAACCTTTGGTTTTGCTTATAGGTTCCTTTATGGTGTGTTTATAGCTCATGGATGGATGCCTTTGTTGTAGGAAGCCAAACCATATTGTAGTGGTTTTCTCAGTTGTTGGATTTTTGTAGGCTGTAGAAGTGGTCATTTACATGTGTGGTTAGATGCCTTGTCTCTTTTTAGTGATGGAAGATAGAAATTTTGTAATACTTTCTCTTTCTCCACCCATGCAGTGTTCTTAGCAGTGTGAATTATATTGGCACTTCCACTCTAATCCTTGAATTCTGAATCTCTAATGTTAGATAAAAAAATATTTATTTCATGAGAAAAGTGTGGATGTTTCTCAATATTAAGTCAAATTAGCACATCAATAAATTGATGTTTAATGTTAGATAAGACAGTTAAGTCTGGGTGGAAAAAAATATTCATCTGTTATATAAGAAGCAATGATGTTATATAGTTTTTAAGTAGTTTTGTTGTTGAAACTATTTATTTGTTCATGTAATATTATTTTAATTGACACAAATTAGTTGTATGTATTTATGAAGTACAGCATGATATTTTAATATGTATGTGCTATGTCAATGACTAATGTTTTATAGAAGGCTAAAACAGATCCTTTATATGTGGCTATAATTTTGTATCTTAAAAATAAACTTGAATACATTTATAGAGTACAAGTGCAATTTTTTCACATAGATATACTGTGTACAGGGGCAGTGTGGGCCGTTGCAATAGCCATCATCTAATTATTGTACTTTGGACTCAGTAAGTAATTTATCATAATCTCACACTTCAGAGTGTCCAATGTTTATCATTCCATACTCTATGTATACACGTTATTGTCTTAACCTTATAAATTAATATATGTAGTATTTTAATTTCTATTTCTATTTATTTTATTTAAGTAATAGTCTCCAGTTATAATTATTTTGCTAAAAAAAACATGATTTAATTTTTTTCTATGGCTAAACAGTATTCCGTTGTTTATAAATACCACATTTTCTTTATCCAGTTATCTATTGGTGGATAATTAGTTTTTTTCCACATCTTTGTTAATGCAAATAGTTCTGTGATAAACACATGAGTTCAGGTATTTTGTTCTTGTGGTTGTTATTCTTATAATTTATTTTCATTTATGAATATATCCAGTAGTGAGACTATTGGATTTAATGTTAGTTATATTTTTAGTTATTTAAAAAATCCTCATATACTGTTCTCTAAAGAAGTAATATACATTTCCATCAACAGTATCTCAGTTTTTCCCTTTTTCTGCATCTGTTCTAATTTTTTTCTAATTTTTAATAATAACCATTCTGACTAGTGTAAAATGATATCTGATCATCGTTTTAATTTTCACTTCTCTGAAAATTACTAATGTTAAGAATTCCTTTATGCCCTTGATGGCCATTTGTATGTCTTCTTTCGATATATGTCTATTCACGGCCTTTCCACTTTTTAATGGTGTTGTTTATTTTTGTTGTTGTTATTGTTTGAATTCTTTATAATTTTCAGACAGTAGTCCCCTGTCAGTTGCACAATTTGAAAATATTTTCTCCCATTCTTCAGGTTGTCTGCTCACTCTGTTGATTATTTCTTTTGCTGTGAAGGAGCTTTTTAGTTTAATTTAGTTCTATTTTTCTATTTTTGTGTTTTTGCTGTGCTTTTGCAATATTGATAGGATTTTTTGCACAGATTAATGCCCAAAAGAATTTTTTCTAGGTTTTCTTCCAGTATTTTCATAGTTTCAGTTTTTAGATTTAAGTTCTCAATCCACTCCAAGTTGATTTTTGCATACAAAGAAAGAAAGTATTCCAGTATCATTCTTCAGCATATGGCAATCAAGTTTTCCCAGCACCATTTATTGAAAAAGGAGTTCTTCCTCATTGTACATTTTTTTAACTTTATCAAAGATTAGTTGTTGTAGATTCAGTTTCTGGTTCTGTATTTTCTTTCATTGACCTATGTGCCTATTTTGTACCAGCACCATGTTGGTTTAGTTAATATAACTTTTTAATAAAATTTGAAATCAGGTAATGTGATGCCTACAGATATGTTCTTTCAGCTTAGAATTGCTTTGGATATTTGTAGTCATTTATGGTTCCAAATGTGCCTTATTTACTTTTTTACTTCTGTGAAAAATGACTATTATTTTGATATAGAATACACTGAATCTCCATACTGCTGTGGGCTGTATGGTCATTTTAATGATAATATGTCTTCTAATCCATGTACATGCTATAGTTTTCCACTTATTTGTATCTTTTTACCTACTTTTTCCTATCCTGTCTGCCACAACCCCCTTCTGAGTCTGCAGTAACCACTATTTAAACTATCTGTTTCTATGTTGTAAACTTTTTTAGATTACACATATAAATGAGAAGATGTACTATGTATTTGCCCATGGCTAACTTATTTCACTTAATATGATGCTTCCAGGCTCATCCATGTTGTTGTGAATGACAGAATTTCATTTTTATAACTAAATAGTATCCCTTTGTATATGCATAACTCATCTTCTTTATACATGTATCTGTTGATGGACACGTATGTTGCTTCCACATCATGGCTGTTGTGAATAGTGCTATGATAAATAGGGAAGAATAAATGTTACCCCTATACTGATTTTGTATTCCTTGGAAATGTATCCAGTAATGAGATTGCTGGATCATATGCTAGTTCTATTTTTAATTTTTTTAGAACTCCATACTCCTTTTGCATAATGGCTGCAATAATATAATTTTCCACCAACAATGTATAAGCAATCCATTTTCTCTGTATCCTCATCAGCATTTGCTATTTAAGTATTTTTGATAGAAGCTATTTTAATAAGGTTGAGATAATATCTCATGACTGTTTTTATATGCATTTCTCTGATACTCAGTGATGTTGAGTATTTATTCGCATACTTTTACTTCTTTTGCCTTCTTTTGAGAAATGTCTATTCAAATTATTTCACCATGTTTAAAATCAGACTGTGTTTTGGAGTTGCTTTCATTTTTTACATATTCTGCATGTTAGTGTCTTTTCAGGTGAACAGACTGCAAATTTTTTTTTTCTTATTTTATGGGATGTTTCTTCACTGAGTTGTTTTTCTTATCCACTTTGCAGAAACTTTTGAATTTAATGTAATTCTCTTTGTTAAATTTTTGTTTTTATTTCTTGTTATTTCAATGTCTTATCCAAAAAAATCTTTGTCTACTTCAGTGTTCTTAAGAGTTATCTCTGTTTCCTCTAGCAGATTTATAATTGTTGGTCTTTACGTTTTTAATTTATTTAGATTTGATTTTTATGTATGGTGAGAGATAAGGTCTTAATTTAATTCTTCTGCCTATAGATATGTGACTTTCCCAGCACCATTAATTGGAGATACGGTTATTTTCCCAGTGGAAATCCTAGACCCCTTTGTCAAAATACATTTAGCTGTTAATATGTGGATTCATTTCTAAATTCTATATTTTGTTCTGTTGGTCCATCATTGTTTTTGTTCCAGGATCATTTTGTTATTATTACAGTGTTGTATAATTCTACGCATTATGCACCTACTTACTTCCAAAAGCATGTCTGACAAGATAGAGCAAAGGAAAATAATTTTCAATAACTAACAAGAATGTTACCTACTGAAACTTAAAAATGAGTAGGCTTATTCAAATGCACTCTGTCTTCTATGTTGATGCACATCATTGTAGATCACATCACTGTAATAATAATACCAAAGCCTTTGTTATTTTTTTAATTTGTTTACTAAACAAAGTTGATTCAAAATGAATATTTTAAAATTCTAAAAGTTTGACCAGGATCTTTTGGTTTTAGAAAAAGTTGTCATAGACTCACATTTTACTTGTCTTCCTTAAATATAGCTAAATACTCTGAAAATTATTTAATAGATAAAGACAAATGGACTTGTAAGCTGGAAATCCAAAACCTACATATCTCAGAATTTCAGATATTACTCGGGATTGTGCTCCTTCTTTTTTCATCTCATCTCTCATATATACCTGTATAGAAGATCAAAGAGACCTGCAACCCAGAGCTTTCAAAACTTGCAGTCAAAGAATTCTAAAAAAGAACAAACCTTCTCTCTCTTGCCAAAGAACCTAAAATAGAGAAGTCCAATGGAGATGTGGTGGTATATCTCAGCTTTTGCCCCTTCTTCAACTATGAAAAATGGATACTATATGAAGTGAATGGATATGTTAATTAATTTTATTGTGATAATCATTTCATAATGTATGTATATATCAAGTCATTCCATTGTGTACAATAAATTTTATAATGTTTGTTTATTTGTGAATTTTACCTCAACAATGTTGGAATGATAGTTTAAAAATAAAATGAAGCTTCAAACATAGAAGCTGATATATTAATAATTTCTTTAAATGTAAACATTATAAATATATCATGAAAAGACAGATTTGAAAATTTTATTTACCAAAAATAAAAAATGTAAACTAAAAAACATTCCCAGGGTACCCAACTCCGCTATCTGCAAGAAACTCATTAAATCTCAATGATGTAGCTAGATTGCAAATAAAAGAATATTAAAAAGATATATTATATAAACACTAAAAGAAACGAGTGGGTATTTTAATATCATATTAACAAAGAAGATTACCAGGGACAAAGAAGGTCATTACTGATTAACTCATCAAAATATTATGCAATTTTAGATTGTATGTACCAAATAGCAACACTTCAAAATACATAAGGCAAAAATCAACAATGTTAAACAACTACTTGTCTATCTATCATCTATCGTTTTATCTATCTTCTATATACATACATATATATTATATATGATATATATATATGAATATGCATATTAATCTTGTTTCCTGTCCTCTTGAAGAACTAACTGGTATACAGGCAATAGAATGGTATATATATTTTTTTCTTATTTCTTTCCTTAGTATTTTTTCTTCATGTTGTATTTTTATTTTTTTCGTTTTTACTTTCTTCAATATCAGTTCATCTTATTGGTATTATTTTTCTGCCGCAGTTTTGTTCTTTATTTTCTATATCTCTTCTTTTATCTTTCTTTTTGTAGAAATATTTCTATTTTTCTTATCTATGCTTGATAAATGTCCTAGACAACAACTAAGATATTCCTCTTTTTTAAATTTTATGTAATTTTATTTTAAATTTCATTTATCGATTTTATTTCATCTTTTTTTCTTCTTTTTCTTTTTTTCTGATTTTTGTTTGTTTGTTTGTTTGTTCCATTCTGTATTATATTTATGGGACATAGCCTCACTCGGAGGCCTGGGCTGGGATGTCACAACATTGGCCTGGCTCAAAGAAATCCTAAGATCTTGGTCTATAGGAAGTTTAAAAGGACTCTATTGCTATTTTCACACTGAAACATACTGCAATATTTTTCTATGTTCAGCAGAGGTGGGGCTCTTGCTTTTTCCCAGGCTGATAAGAAGTTCTTAACCTTGAAGGATCCACTTACATTGGTCCGCAAAATTACTGGAACTGAATGTTTGAGTCAATGGAGCTTCCTGAACACCTCTATTACTCCTGTATATCATTCTTCTTTTTTCACTTTTTATTCTTTCACCTTTTTTTCCTTTCTCCCTTCTCATTCCTTACCTTTCCTTTCCATTTGGTCATATGCCAAAAACCCAATACAACACATAAGAATAGAGATAAGGTAATTTAAAGTGAAGAAGAAAATGAGAGAGAAAAGTAGGGAAGGGAGTGAAGTGGAAGAAAACACACATGAGGAGGAACTAATAAAATTCTGAAAACATGAAAAGAGATAATGAGATATCTTCCAGAGAGTATCCTACTTATAAAGAAAGGAAATTTTGAGTATGTATAGCAAAAGCAATGAAGAGAAAGTGGAAAATCATCAAAAGAAAATGAAAACAAACTGATTTAAGAAGTGAATGAAGGACATGATAAAGTTAGAAAGAGATATGAAAGTGTAGAAGGAGTAACTTAGAAATCTTAAATATGCAGTAGAAACTATGAGTAGTAGTTTAGAACATAGAAAAGAAAGAATCTCAGAAGTAAACATTAGGTTCTTGAGCTAACTCAGGCATTTAAAGAGACAGAAAATAAGAAAGAAAAAGCAGAACAATTGCTTAGAGATTTATGGGATTCCATGAAGCATTAAAATATATGAATGATTCATATCCCTGCAAATGAATAAAAACAATGCAAAGGAAAGGAAACTTTACCAGAGAATATCAGAAATGGAAACTTCCCAAACATCACCAAAAATTCTTACATATTTCTTGTAGAGGGATATTGAACCCTAGGTCATCTCAACACAAACAGAGCATCTCCAAACACGTTGTAATGAACCTGTGCATAGTTAAGAAGAAAGTGAAAATTCTATAATTGGCCAGGAGTAAATTGTCAATTGACCTACAGGGACAGATGCATAACAGTGACAGTGGACTTTTCATCTGAAAATTTTTTTTGCAAGAAGTGAGTGGCAATCTACCTTTAATATTAAACTAAATAATTTTCAGCAAAGGATTCTGTATTATGTAAAGTGAGCTTCAAATTCAATGAAGAAATCAAATCTTTTACTGACATGGAAACACTGAGGAAATTTACCACAAGAAGAATAGCTCTGAAAGAAATACTCAGGCCCATTATTCATGCTGATCATCACAATGGACCACCAACAAAGTAAACACTCCCAAACTAAAACACAAAACTTAGCTTCTTCATTGGCACCAAGGATAAAACTAAGCAACAAAATAAGATATATATACATAATGTATGCACAAATTTTCCCAATACTTGTAAATAGATTAAATTTCCCAGTGATAGGCTGACTGATTGGATAAAAAAGCCACAAGCCATCTATCTTTATGTCATCTCTAGGAAACATACCTAAACTTGAAGAACAAAACAAGACTCACGGTCAAGGGATAGGAAATAATATTTCAGGCAAATGGAGATCAGAAGAAAAAAAAGGTCTTCAATTTTCTTTTCAGATAAAAGGGGAAAATACAACAAGAGGACATTTCAATTTTATACATTTGTGTACCCAACATAAATGCTCCCAGATTTATGAAATGAACACTAATTGGTCTGAACATTATAAAATCTTACATACCACACCATGATACCTGAGGACTTTTAACAGTCCCCTGACAGAAGTTTACAGATCCTCTAAACAAACTAAATAATTAAACAAGGGAATTAAATGAAACTCTATAAATATTTGGCTTGATAGACATATACAGAATATCATCTCAAAGCTAATGAGTATACAAGTCTTCATATCAGCCCATGCATCATACTTCAAAATTGATCATATCTTAAGAGACAAATAAAACCTTGAAAAATTAAAAGAATTGAAATTCTACCATGTATCTTTTTCAGAACCAAAGGAGTAAAGGTGGAACTCATCTAAAACAAAACATCTTCCCCACAAAAAGTCATGGAAACGAAAAAATCTTATGTTGAATGACAGTTGGGTCAAGGAGGAGATAAGGAGAAAAATTATTAGATTCCTCAAACAAAATGACAATGAACCTACATGCTACCCAAACCTGTGGGTTAATGAAAAAGCAGTCCTAAGGAGCATATACCTTGCATTAGATGCATATATTTACATATATATAGAAAGAGCCCACATCAACAATCTAATGAATAATCTCAAGAAAATGGAAAAAAAGAGCAAATCAATCCCAAACATAACAGATTAAAAAATTATAACCAAAATTAATTCGGAAATAGATGAAATTGAAAATAAAAGAAGCACTCAGAAATTTAATAAATTAAAAAGTTGATTCTTCAAAAAGATAAATAAAATTGACAAAACTTTAGCCAGATTTACCAAAAACAGAAAAGAAAGATCTCTAATGACCTCAATCAGAAATGAAAAACTGGAAATAAAAACAGACATCACAGAGCTTCTAGAGATTATCTGTGACTACTACGAGAAACTCCTTACCCAGAAACTTGATAATGTGGAGGAAGTGTCCAATACTTGGAAACAAACCATCTCCCTAGACTTAACCAGGAGGAAATAGATATCTTGAACAGAGCAATAACAAGGACTGAGTTTGAAGAAACAATAAAAAAGCTTCAGACAACAATAACAACAACAAAAAAGCCCTGGACCAGATGATTTTGCAATGGAATTTGATGAAATCATCAGAGAAGAGCTTTTACCTATGCTGCCACAACCATTCTGAAATATTAAGAAGGAAGGAACCTTCCACAGCATGTTCTATAAAGCAAATATCACTCTGATACCAAAACGAGAAAGGATCCAACTAAAAAGGGCAACTACAGAACAATTTCACTATTGAACATTCATGCAAAAATAATAAAATCATAGCAAATAGATTGCAATTACCCATTAAAAATTTATATATTATGATCAAGTAGGTTTTCTCTTAAGGATTCAAGGCTGGCTTAACATAAACAAATCCATAAATGTAATTTGCCATATAAATAAAAGCAAAAACAAGGATGATATGATCCTCTTAATAGGAGACAAAGTATTTGACTAATGTGGCATTCTTTTCTAACAAGAACACTTAAGGAAATAGGCATAAATGGCATGTTTCTTAAACTGGTTGAAGCCATCTAGACAATCCCACAGGCAAGGTCATACTGAATGGAGTAAAATTGAAGGCTTTTCCATGTAGAACTGGAACCAGACAAGGATGTCCACTATCATTGGTGATATTAAACATAGTTCTGGAAGATCTAGCCAAAGCAATTAGGCAAAAGAAGGATATTAAATGGATATTAAGGGTGTCCAAATGGGAGTAGAAGATGTTAAACACTTGATCTTTGCCAATAATGTGAACTTATACTTAGAAATCCCCAGAGACTCAAACACACGACTCCTGTAAACAATCAAGAAACATAGAAACAGCTGAGGGTACAAAAATCATCGTCCATACATCAATAGTCTTTGTATATGCCAATAACAACAAATTAAGACGCAAATCAAGGGTGCAATATCTTTTGCAGTACCTTCAAAGAAAATGAAATACCTAGGAATATAACTAACAACATAAGCAATCAATCTCTACAAAGAGAATTATGAAACCCTGAGAAAAGAAATAGAAAAAGACATTAAAAAATGGAAGAACATGCCATGCTTTTGCATGGAAATCATCAACATTCTTAAAATGTCTATACTACACAGAAAAATAAAAAGATTTAATGCAATCCCCATTCAAATACCACCATCACACTTTATAACTGTAAAAATAGTAATAATAATAATAGTGCTTCTTTTTGCATGGAACCAGAAAAAAAACACTGCATCACCAAGGCCATTCTTAGTAGTAAAAACAAATCTGGAGGCATCATCATACAACACTTTAGGCTCTATTACAACTACATTGATCAAAGCAGCATGATATTGGCACAAAAATAGTAACATAGACAAATGGAACAGAATTCAAAACCAAGGGATGCAACCAGACCCTTCATGCCATGTGATCTTCAATAAACCAAAGAAAATAACACACTGGGGAAAAGAATTTGTATTCAATAAGTGGTGCTGGGAAAACTGGATACAAAATTGTAAAAGACTGAAAATGGACCATGCCTTTCATCACATGTAAAAATTGACTCGATGTAGAGAAAAGATTTTAATCTAAGACATTAAACCATAAAAATACTCTAAGAAAGCATGGAAAAATAAACTATTAATGATATCGGCCTGTGTTGTATAACTGTTTCTTGTGTGAGCGGTGGTGCAGAAGTTGAGCCTGTGATGAAATGTCAGGTAATAAGGAAGGCTGAAAGCCCACTCAGGCAAACAGCCCTTATTTCTTCCATCAAAGCTAATATAGGCACATGACTTAACAACAAACATATGACTTAAATCTTGGCCCCAGGCCTCTTACTGCCTGGCACCTAACGGCCTACAGATTAACCAGATTTACTGATACCCATTTTGCTAACATTATCTAAAGCTATTCTTATGGGCTAATGTTTGACCAGATTAACCAATAAACACTTCACTAAAGTTATTCTTATGCTAAGTAATCAAAAAAAAAAAAAAACCACAAAACAAGGTTCTGGGGAAATAAGCTGTTTGAATGCTTGACCTTTAACAGACCATCTGGAGGCACTTTATCATCTTTAGGGAGTAGTCTGGAAATTCCAGAGATATGTAGGTAACTACCTGCAGGCCTGCCCCCCATGAAGCTTGGCCCTAAATCACTTCTATGTGATTAGACCCTAAGCCACATATGGAGTTCTATCCAGGTTTTTTTTTTCCTCTCTAACTCACAAAAGACTTTGAACTTGCCTTCACAAAATGGAACCATTTAAAGGTTTACTTATAGGCTTTTTGCCTATAGGTCTGGGGAAAGATTTTGTGAAGACATCCATGGCCATCAATACAACGACAGAAATATAAAAATGAGACTTAATTAAAATAAAAACCTTCTGCACAGCTGACAGAAAAATTAAGGCATACAGACAACATTCAGAATGTTAAAAGATATTTGCATGTCATTAATCTTACAAAGGGTTGATAACAAGTAACTACAAAGAACTCAAATTAATTTACAAAAAAAAAAAGCAGACAATCCCATCTACCACTGGGTAAGAGACATGAACAGAACCTTCTATGAAGAAGAGCAGAGGAATGGCCATAAATAATAATAAAAAAATGCTCATTTTGAGCAGTACCTGTGGCTCAAGGGAGTAGGGCTCCAGCCCCATATGCCAGAGGTGGCAGGTTTGAACCAAGCCACAGCCAAAAACTGCTAAAAAGAAAAAAAATGCTCATCTTATCTAATTATAGATAAATGCAAATAAAAACCACTCAGAAATATTACCTAACCCTAGTGAGAATAGTCCGTGTCACAAAATTTCAAAGCTGTAGATGCTAACATAGATGAGGAGAGAAGGGAACACTTTTATACTGTTGTTGAGACAACAAATTCATTCAGTCTTTTTGGAAAGAAGTATGGAGAATCCTCAAATAGACACTCAATTTGACCACACAATCTCAATACTAGGCATCTACTTAGAAGGGAAAAAAATCATTTTATCATAAGGACACTTGCACTAGATTGTTTATCACAGGTCAATTTATGATCATCAAGATTTGGAAATAACCTAAATGCCCATTGACTCATTAATGGATTAACAAAATGTGGTATGTGTATGTTATGGAATATTATTAGCCTTAAAAAGATGGTGACTTCACATCTTTTGTACTACCCTGGATGGAGCTGAAACACATTATTATCAATAAAGTATTACAAGAATGGAAAAGAAAATATCCAATGTACTCAACACTAACGTGAAGTCAGTAGATGAACTAATACATAACCACACAAGATAAAAAACTCAGTTGAATTCAAGTTAGGGGAGTGGAGAGTAGAACGGATAGAGAGGGCTTGAAAGGGATTGGTATGCTCCCATATAATTGGCACAATATAAAGGCATACAACACTTCTGCAGTGTGCAGAACACAACTATAACAGGGACTTAACCTAACAAATGCAAACATAGTGACCTAATATTATCTACTCTCATATTCATCTGAAAATTTAAAAAAAAATTAAATAATTAAAAGCTATTCTTTTCTTTCAGGGACAAGGAAGAAATTTAATAGAGGGGAAAAGGAAAATTGAAATTTCCCAGGTGTCAGCTCAGTTTCCACAGGGTTGCAAAAGGTTTTTATTAGCCTTATCAGTATAGCTGAAGTAGAACAGTGAGTCTGGAGTATCACCTGGGAATCTTTTCTAGTACAGGTCAGGATTATGGGATATCCTTAGTGTCAGGATTATAGGTAAATCTTTAGGGCCACGATATGGGTAGTATATTTCCAGCAACTCTGGCTTTGAGGCACTCCAGGATTCTGTGGAGAGGATTGCTAGTTTCTGACCTGATTTTCTAAAATGTCTGTACTTCTGTCAGGGTTATGAGAATTACTTTCCCACAACTTCCTATTTTTAATTTTAAGGAATAGAGGCTCATAAATCTCTCAAACTACTTACTGCTGGATGGGAGTAGTATAGCTCTGACTCTGTAAGGGCTATAGGGGGTAGTTATTTGGGTTGTGAAGGTTTTGGTGTTGTCTTGAGAAAGTTTCTTTTAGAAGAAGGATCTGGATGCTGTGTTGTTGGGTTAAACATCCAACGGTGTTCTGAATGAACTTGATCTCATTTTGTGTAAGGAGCAGACCTAGGGAAACACAAAGTAATAAAAAATAAAGGGACGATTAAAGGTGGAACCCAAGGGAGCCAGCTTTGTGAGTCAAACCATGATTGTCAGATGGTTTTTCTTTCTCTTCAGAGGTTGGCAGTCCAGTCAGCTAATTTCTTGACCAGATCTCTGATGATTTCACTTTGACATAAAAGCAGCATTCTTCATCAAGAAACAAACATAGGCCTCAATTTTCTGCAGTAAGAAGATCTAAACCATGTCTGTTTTGGGGGGTCATGGCTGCTAAGGAAATTATTTTATCTTGTAGTTAAAAAGTGTAGAGAAGACCCTACCACTCTTAGTCTTGTTGTGATCCCTGTAGCTCCCCAGGGTGGTGAGGAGTGAGATTAAGATGGGTGCTCTTTGGAGTCTGACATATTTTTTTTTTACTGGACTGGGTAGAGGTTTATCAGGAGGGGCCATGTTTACATGAGAAGACAGATAGGCAAGAGTACAAGTGCCTGTCCAGTTGGCAGGTAGGCAAGAATATAATTTTTCTTGTACAATTTCAAATAAGCTTAATATGTCTTTTTTAGAGTTTCAGTGGTATTCTATTTAAAAAGTTAATTTGAGGTCAAAAAACAGAATTTCAAAGGATTTTAAATTCAGTATATGAGATTTTATAGGTGTAAATCTTACTTTTTTTTTAATCTGTGTCTTTAATTAATTTACCAGGTATAAAGACATAAAACCAGATGACTGTAGAATTTAAATTTTCCTTAAATAGGCAGGGGGCAAAGTTGGAGCAAGTAAGAAGAGGCCATGGGCGCTGGATTGTGCCTTGGGAACTGCTGGGCTAGGCACTGAGAACATGTCTTTACATTTTGCTACAGTTATTCATTAAGATTTCAGAATTTAGAGTCTTAAAATTAGGAACATAATTTTACTGTTAAATTTAGAAAATTTTAGAATTTAGAAAATTTAGAAATATATAGAAATGGTAGCATATGATCTTAAAACATGTGAATTGAAGTAATTTTTGGAAAAAATACTAGCTGTGGAATTGCAATTATAGAGAATTAAATAAGGGGACAAAGACTAACTTTATTAAACAAACAAAGAATAGGAGACAGAGAGAGAAATTTATAAAGAGTAAAGAAGACTTGAAGTTAGGGAACCTCTGACTATTTTAATTGTGGTGGCAAAAGTTGTTAAGGTTTTGAATGACAGTTCAGTTAAAGGTATTTTAACCTATTGAGAGTCATAATTAGGTTTATATTTAGGTCAATACATGTTACAGAAGAAAATGAGGCACTTAGGCTGGATGTTGGGCATGATGAGGTTGAGGTGTTTAGGTTGTGGAGAATGTAGGGTGAGGACAAGAACTTTTAGGGCAGGCCAGAGGAGAGAGGGCGTCCTTAAGTCTGGTGTGACTACTATGAGAAGTGAAGGAACAGTCTTTAATCCAGATATTCCTAGAGTTAAAGAAAGGGAGTCTCAAGATTGCATGAGAAGCCCGCACACTGTACCCCATGATTGAACTAATGTACACAGTTATGATTCAATAAAAAAAAAAAAAAAAAGAAAGGGAGTTAGATTAGGGCCCAGTTGACAGGAATTTCTGGCTTAGAAATGGGAGTGGTATGGAGAAGGACAGAGAAAAAGGTTTCGTTTAAGTCTAAGACTGTAATGTGTGTCGTAGAAAGAGGAGTAGTGGAAAGGATGGTACATGGGTTTGGCGTGACGAAAGTTATAGAGACTGTGGCCTCTTTGACTAACAGCAGATCTTGGATTAGTCAGAAGGAGCCATTAGATTTGAAGATTGCTAGGATAGGAGTGTTGTATGGGAAGGTGATGGGTCAGAGAATGTGGTTTATTAGTAAATTATTAATAACTGGTTGAGGTCCCTTTATAGCTTTGAGTCCAAGAGCATAATGAGGGTCGTTGAGGAGATGTGAAGGTAGACATACTGGGATGATGTTGTAGAACAATTAAGGCTGTAGAGGTGTCTCTAACTTTAGGATTGACTTGTATTAAAATCTCTGGGAGAGACATTGGTATAGACAAGTGAGGGGTCTTAGAGGAGGGTAACAGAAGTGTAAGAAGCTGAGTGATATTATTGATTTGGGGTTATGGGTATAAGATAAAAATGGCTTTGAGTCTAGATAGTAGGTCTTGGACAAGCAGGGGAGTAGAGAATTTAGGAATTATTAGGAAAGAATGGGAGAAAGTTAGGTGTTCTAACTGGCAGGTTAGAAGTGGAGTTTTAATGGTGGTAGAGGGAATTCTATTGACTCCAACTATAGAAATGGAGGATCAGTGGCTTTGAAAAACAAGGCAGTACTGAGAATGTGGTTGGAGGAGTACCGGTTCCCCAAACAAAGCAAGTGACATGGCCTTAGGTGCTCCCTGAGGAACGTTGCCCTAAGATGGAAAAACTTCTTTCTCTGTGGACATGCTCGGGCTAGTAAGAATAATCAGTTAGATGTTCACAGAAAGGAAAGTAACCAGAGGGCTTCACAGGGTAAAGCTGGGGGTTGGGCACTTGCAGAGGTTACGGGAAGAGTTACTCTGTCCTATTCTATTTTTAGAAAATGGTCATTCTTCAAGTTTTAAAGAACTAACCAGACAGAACAGACAGCCAGACACCATTGTGGTTAAGCCTGCAGCAAAATGTTGAGAAAGTGTGTTCAATTTAGATCAACTATATATGTATCCAGCAGCATCTGTGCCAAACAAAAAATTTTCATGGTAGCTTCTGCTGTCTCCTCATTATTCGTTCCTTTTTCCATTTCTATACTTTTATTTGATCAGTGTGTATAAAAACACCCAATAATTGTGGGTTGTCACTGGGTGCCTGAGCGAGCACCAGCCTTCCTTTTATTCATAATCATTCTGGGTGCAGTGTATGCCTCTGCATCTCCCATCAGTAAGTTCTGTGGTTAGCTACATGTGGTCTCTATGTCCAGGAGCAAGGAAATTCTCTAACTGGCAACTAGAAGACAAAGGCAGGGCTCTGCAATATGATAATGATGGGGGCCTGAGAGCTTTGCCCCCTTTAGTCTTCAGTAGCTATTCCCAGAAGTTCAGGCAGCTCAAATCCCAGCTCAGTCCCTGTCTCAGAAAGGGTGACTTCAGGCCCTGGAGTCTGAGGAGAGTCATCCTTCCAGTGACCCTGAACACGACAGACCAGGCAGGGTTGGAGCGGAGCTCACAGATTAGGTCAGTGGTGGGTCCAGTGTGCCTGTTTGCAACACTTGTAAAAAGGACTTGGAGGCTCTGATTAATGAAATAGATGTTTATATTGCCTTATAGAGACCTTTCTCTGTCCCCAAAGAGCAGAGGCCAGTATCTGGTATCTAGCCTGCTTAGCCTTGGCCACTTCCTCTTCTTTATTATAGTCCTTGAAGGCCAGTTGGACTAATTCCTTTGGGGGAGTTTGGAGTCTGTGTTTCTGATTCTTTTTGTATATCTGAGGCCAAATGAGAGATAAAGTGGGTGTACAGCCTTCCAACCTCTGATTCAGGATAGACTTTGGTATATTTTAGGAGGATTAAGATATTTGCAAAGGCTAAGGCTACAGTCCAAATATGGGTTTTTCCTCAGGAGTGGTGGTAGATAAAATCATTATATAAATATCCTGCCACGAGAAATCATAGGACTGAGTTAAATATGTTTGAGATTTTTGTAGATTGGTTAGGGTCATTTGAAAAGGAGCTAAGTCTTTTTTTTTTCAATTTGGGATAGATCTTCTAGATTTAAAGGGGACATGGACTCTGATAATGCTCTCACCTCCCACTTCACGTAAGGGTATAATAGTTACTGGAGCTATACCCAAAAGGGTATGGTGGTGAGAAAGGAATCAGATGAAAAGAGAGGAGAAAGGGAGTCAGGTGAAGAGGTCAGGGATGTAGGATTTGGGGACTGAATGGGAGCAAAAAGTTTAGGAGATGGAGAGGCAGAAGGTTGGGTGGGGGACAGAATGGTCAGTGGGATAAAAGTTTAAGTAAGAGTTGGAAGGTTCAGGTGGTAGCTGTTCATTGAGAAGGATAGTTTGAAAGGTAGTACAGGTTGGGCAGAGGTTAAGGATGACCCTGAAGGAAAAAGAAATTTTGAAGATAGAGAAGAAGAAAGCTTAAAGAAAGGGGAGCCCAGGCTCGGTGCCTGTGGCTCAAGCAGCTAAGACGCCAGCCACATACACCTGAGCTGGCTGGTTTGAATCCAGCCCAGGCCCACCAAACTTCAATGATGCCTGCAACCAAAAAATAGCCAGGCATTGTGGCAGGCACCTATAATCCCAGCTACTTGGGAGGCAGAGGCAGGAGACTCTTCTAGCCCAGGAGTTGGAGGTTGCTGTGAGCTGTGATGTCACAGCACTCTACCCAGGGTGACAGCTTAAGGCTCTGTCTCGGAAAAAAAAAAAAAAAAAGAATAAGAAAGAAAGGGAACCCCCAGAGCACTTTCCATTGCAAGTTATGAACATATTTAAGATTTCTGGGAATTTTTCTATTATATAATTTTCATTGGGGACAGGCAGTTCTGTGGAGGAGGTTTGATGTCTCATTTTAAACACAAGATTCCCAGGTGTTTGAGGAAACTGCTCAGTGTCAGGTTTTGGAAAGGATCCGAATAGCAGCTGCCATGGCATATGAAGTAAGGAGGAGGAATGGGGTGGAGACACCAGCTGGTGAGGCAGGCATCCCCATGTCACCCATGGAGCAGAGAGAACAAAGCCTGGAGAATCTCAATCCTGTCCCTCAGGCTTCCCTGAGGGAAGATGTCAGGGTAATTGGAACACTGACCCCAGATCCCAAGGGAAATCCTGACCTAGTGGTAGTTAGGATTTTCAGAGAAGCAAGTAAACAAATGAAGAATGGGAGATCCCAGAGGAGGAGGAGCCCCTTTCTGCACCTTTCAAAGTCCTTGGGAATTAGTATGTGGTGGTGGATGTCAGAAGGGCTACCCCAAGGGTCTGGGGTGTTTCCTGGACTGGCTTCACTGCCTTCTTTCCTGACTGACACACCATAAAAATTAGAGGTTCTGCCATAGAACTGAGGTGAGGGTCCATAAGAAAGAAGAGGAGGCCAATCCAGGGAGAAGGAAGTACTTTCATAGAAGGGATAAGAAGAATGGATACTGACCATGTGTTAGCTCCAGAAAATAATTTTCTAAAAAAACCAAACAAACAAAAAAGAAAAACTACTGATATACATAACAACTTATATGTACCTCAACAAATTTATGTTGAGTGAGAAAGGCAGTATTTAATGGATATATATTACATGATTAGATTAATTTAACATCTGTAGAATAATTATAGAAATGGAGAGATTAGTGTTTGCCTGTGGTTAGGAATAATTTGCACACTTATAGCTTTAGCAAAAACATTATAAACAGGTCCATGCAATCAAAAACATTTTATACTCCCTTAATACTTTGAAATAAAAAATAAAGAAGGCAAAAAAGATTTAAATGATGTGGCTATTAACTTTTTTGAGTGTTGACAAATATGAACCCAATTTCAGTTTTCTTCATGTGGCTATCCAGTTTTCCTAGAATTCTCCATTGAATAGAGGTTTCCTTATCCAGTTTATACTGCATGCTTTTTCAAAGATCAGATGAAAATATGTGGATGGCTTTATGTCTGGTTCTATGTTCTGTTCCATTGATCTATGTCTATATTTTTGTGCCACTACCACATTTTTTTGATTAGTATAGCCTTGTATTATAGCTAAATGTCTGGTAGAGTCATGCCTCCAGAGTTTTTCTTTTTCCTTAATGCTGCTCTGGCTATTTAGGCTCTTTTATGGGTCCAAACTAGGACTAGAATTATTATTTTTTAGATGTTGAAAAAATAAAGTTGGTATTGTCATAGACTTTACATTGAATCTGTAAATAACTTTCTGTAGTATACACATTTCAGCAGTGTTTATTCTCCTAATCTATAATCATGATACTATGATACTTTTTTCCAGTGGTTTGCATCATTTTCAACTTCTTTCCTCAATGATTCATAGTTCTCTTTTTGGCAACTTTTATTTCCTTTACTAAATATATTTCTAGGCATTTTTTTATTTTCTTTGTAGCTATTGTGAAACGTATCGACTACTTTATTTTCCCCTTGACTATTGCTGGTTTATAGTAGTAAAACTACTTATTTGTGTACATTGTAACCTGAGATTTGCTGCATTATTTGTAACAATTCTGGGAGTATTGGGGCAGAATATCGGGGGTTTTATAGACATAAGGTCATATCATCAGCAAAGGGTGATAGTTTGACTGCTTCTTTCCCTGTTTGGATACCATTTATTTCCTCCTCGTTCCTGATTGTTCTGGCTGCAACTCAACACTCTGTTAAATAGAATTGGTGACAATGGGTAACTGTGTCTTGCTCTAGATCTAAGTTGAAATGCTGTCAACATTTTTCCATTCAGTATGATGTAGACTGTGTGTAAGTTGTGTGTCTGTAGTTTTCTTTTTGCGTGTGTCCTCTCCTGACTTAGTTATCAAGGTGATATTTGCTTCATATAATAAGTTGGAAAGAGGATTTCTTCCTTCTTGATGTTATGAAATAATTTCTACAACACAGATACTAATTCTTCTTCTTTATGTATCATAAAATGTATCTTTTAAACCAATAGTCTGCAGGATTTTTTCTTTTGTTTGTTTGATTTTTGCTGCTTTAATTTTTTTGCTAATCATTGGTCTCTTAAGTAGTTATATTTCTTCCTGATTGAGCCTTGGGAGGTTGTGTGTATCCAGGACTCTGTCTATTTCCTCAAAGTTTTTGAGTAAGTTTATCAAGACTTTTAGAGTATTCACAAATGATCTTTTCCATTACCATGGTATCATTTGTAAAATTTTCATTTTCATTTTTGATTAACTATTTGGGTACCTTCTTTTATATTTCTGTTTAATATAGTGAGGGGGTTATTAATTTTGTTTATATTTAAGAAAACTTTATGTTTCCTTAAACTTTTGCATTTTTTATTTCCAATTAAATTTATTTCTGCTGTGACTTTGGTTATTTTTTTATTTTGCTTGGTTTGGGTTTCATTTCTTTTCCTTTTTCTATTTCCTTAAGCCAATTCATTAGCTTCTAATGATCTTTTTGTCTTTTTATGAATACATTTAAGACTATGAATGTTTCTCAGGGACTGCTTTTGCTTAATGTCATAGATTTTGATAATTTTCATCCTATTTCTCATTTAATTCAATTAATATTTTTTATTTACCTTTCAATTTACTCATTGAATCAATAATTGTTCTTCAATAGGTTGTTCAATTTTCTTTTTGTTATAATTTTGTTAAATCATAATTGTGTACATTAGTGCAATCATGGGGCACAATGTGCTGACTTCATATAGAATCTGAAATATTTTGGTCGAACTGTTAAAAATAACCTTCATGGCATTTTCTTAATCACTATATGAAGACATTAATATTCTGCATTTAATGTTTCACCAGTACCCTTCTAAGATGCACCATAGATGTGATCCCACCAATTGCCCGCCCTCCACCCATCCTCCACTCTTCCCTCTCCTCCCTTGCCCTTTCCTTGTATTCTTGTGCTATAATTGGGTTTTAGCCTTCATATGAAAGCTATAAATTAGATTCATATTAGGGCTGAGTACATTGGATACTTTTTCTTCCATTCTTGAGATACTATGCTAAGAAGAATATGTTCCAGCTCCATCCATGTAAACACAAAAGAGGTAAAGTCTCC
>CAUYON010184059.1:0-38730 GCA_963573935.1 Arctocebus calabarensis | reverse complement strand
GGTTAGAGTGCCGTGGCATCACACTGCTCACAGCAACCTCCAGCTCCTGGGCTTAAGCGATTCTCTTGCCTCAGCTTCCCTAGTAGCTGGGACTACAGGCGCCCGCCACAGCGCCCGGCTATTTTTTTGTTTTTGCAGTTTGGCCCAGGCCGGGCTTGAACCCGCCACCTTCGGTATATGGGGCCGGTGCCCTACTCGCTGAGCCACAGGAGCCGCCCCAAGACACAAACTCTTAAACACACTCAGACACACACTGCCAAGTAGTCAGAAAAAGTAACAGAACACTGGGTGGGGGTAGGGGAGTGGGAAGGCAAGGAGGAAGGAGATATGGACATCAAACCAAAGGCACTAAGTAAGCCCACCTCCAGAAAGGACAGGGACCTCTCTAAAATTGCTAAATTTCAAACACTCGGTTCAGTGCCTGGTACAGAGAAGAGGTTCAGCAGGTCACTCAACAAGTGTCTTAATGAAGGACTGATGGCCACATGAAGGAGGGAGGGTGTCCCAGCCCCACCCAGCCCAACCCAGCCCCTCTGGCCCTCACCCAGTCTTGGCAAAGTTGGTCCAGTAGGTCATGACTACAGCGCTGAGCATGACATCATTCTTGGAGAAGTTGCAGGGAAAGAGGTCAGTGGCACCCACCATGGGCACACCAAAGACATAGGGCAGCTCATCCCCATGTGCCGCATCCGCCCACTCTGGCCGGCCCTCTGCCTGGCAGTGGTGGTAGAAGGTGTAAAAGTAGACAGGGGATTGGTAGTCAGCATGCAGCTTGGCAGTGGCCACAGCTGGTGCCACCCACTGGTGGTCAGTAAAGAGAGCCAGCAGGGTTTTACGCCGCATCTCGCCATTGTCCCGGTCAGCCCAATCCGTGTACATAAACTTTATGGTCTCCCGCAGCACATCCTTGCCCTCTGGGTAGCCATATAGGTTGTCCACAAAGTTGGAGACAGTGAAGTCAAAGGCACTGGCAGACACGCCGTCCTCACTCTCTGCAGAGTCCTCCACAAACTTGAGGCCCTCTCCCTGATTGACCCCAATGAGCATGTCGTAGTTGAGGAATTCTCCTTGCTGCATGAGGATCTCAGGGTCATCAGGGACTACATCACCGTCCACCACAGGTCCAAAGGCGATATGGTAGCTAGAGAGAAGGGGGCAGGGTCTCATCACCTGCTTATCCACCTCCTCTCAGCCCATGGCCAGCTAAGCTCACATGCAGGTGCTTCCCTCTGCCTGGAAGACCCTTCTCCCCTACTAGAAAGGGGAGTCTCCCTCCCGTGAGTCTTTCAGGGCACTTGGCCCTTCCATACGTCTTCTTGGAGCACTTGATGGCACCCTGTGCTCATTTTCTCTGTCCAAGATCCTCCAGTGAAGGAAAGCTTCCAAGAGGAGGGCACTAGAGGGCCCTGAAGCCCTCCTATCCTGCCAAATGGAACACCCAAAGGCACCTTTCACCTCGACCTCCTTAGAAACCAGCAAGGAGAATGAAGGCCTGGTCGTGGGCCCCTCCCACCCCCATACCGGGCAGGCTGCACATCTTGGTCCACCAGCTCCCGGGAAGGCTTCCGGCGCAGACACTCCACAGCTTCAGCACTGTCCTCCCGGTCACAGCCTACCTTGGCTGCCAGCAACCGCGTGTACTTGAGCGGCTGGTAGTTGACAGACCAGCTAGAAATTGCTGTGCCACTCTGGGCAATGGCCTTCTGGAACAACCCTGGTGGGACAGGCAGATCTCAGGCCAGGCTGTATCAGCCAGAAAGAGAAAGGGGAGCTGGCAGGGTCAGGACTGTGGGAAGAGGGAAGGACAGGGTAGTCAGGGGACACTGCTGGTACCTTCTGAATGGTGAGAAAGGATCAGAAGGTTGACACAGGAGGCTCCTGCCCCAGACCCGAAGATGGTGATGCGCTCAGGGTCACCCCCAAAGTGGGCAATGTTTTCACTGAGCCAGCGCAGGGCCTGAATCTGGTCTAGGAGCCCATAGTTGCCTTTTGCAGCCTGGTCTCCAGTGCTGAGAAAACCTGAGGGCAGAAGAAGGGCTCCTTGAAGGTGTCACAGTGTCCTTGTCCCCTTTCTGGGCAGCCCAGTCCAGCCCTGACCCCATTCCGCTGGATTTGGAAGAACCCTGCCCATCAGGCCCACCTCCCAGATTCCACCCTCCAGAGTTGGCTGCCCACCCTCACCAAGCACCCCAAGACGGTAGTTGAGTGTAGCTACGATGACGTTGCCATAAGCGGCCAGGACTGAACCATCAAACATGTTCCCGGTGCCCTCCATGTAGGAGCCGCCGTGTAGAAACAACATCACAGGCTTCTTTCCAGAGTCACGGATATCTGCATGGGGAAGGGATGTGCAGGTGGTCCAGGGAGTCAAGGACAAGACACATTCAGACCGGAAGCAGCTCTGCCCAGCTCCCAGGCCTGCTGAAGATCAGCCTGGAGCTCTAGGGATATGTCACTCACATCCCTGGTGGGCAAGACCGGATTCCCCTCCTCCCTCCCCAGCTAGTCCTGGCAGAAGGTCCCTCCAGCATCCCCTGCCAGCCTGTCCCACAGCACTTCACTGATTGTTGGGCAGACCTTCCAAGAAGCCCAACAGAGGCTGGGGGTGGAAGGCGGTCCTCCTCAGGGCACCTGCTGGATCCAGAGAAGCCCCTCCCACACACACACAAAACAAATCTTCCTGCTCCTGAGGATAGAACTAGAGCTAGAGGTGTTGGGATGGTCCTGGCATCTCCTCTTGACTCAGGCCTTTAGGCTTCTGCTCCACATGGTACCCTGGTCTGTGGGTGAGGGGGTGCCAGACCTAGGGTCCCTGGGGGCTTGCTCTCCTCCCCGCCCTAATTCCTTTCTAGGTCACCTCCCTAGTCACCATGGCAACCCCCAGCCTAATTACTATGGCAGGAGGCAGGGTGGGAAAGAGGCTGCTTAGCAAAGTCATGATGCTCTCTAGACTTGAACCGCTGAAAACTGGCCTGAACCCTGGGTTCTGCACTGGACCCCTCTCTTGCTATGTCCCAAAGGATCCCCTAATCACTGCCACATGTGGTTGGCCCTTGAGACACTCTAGACTAGGCTGAGCTGTGACTAATTCCAGAAGGTGGGAATCTGAGAGGGCTTCCAGGGTCCCAAGACGATATACCCTCCCCTGAAGCTCTCTCATGATCTGACCATAGTGCCAGAGCTGGGGGTCACCTCTGGCCTTATTTCTTTACACCTGTCATCTCTGACTAGCCTGGACACTCAGCAATAAAATCTGGGCCTGGGCTTCCCTGCACACCTGGTCCCAACTCTGCTCATCTCCCTCATCCTGGTAGAAACTTTCCTCCTGCCAGAAGGTCAACCTGAAGGTCACTAGACAGCCCCCTCAACTCCCAACCTGTCTCCTGTCTCTTAGATCTCTGCAGCTTCCATGCTCCTGGCTGCATCAGCCAGAGCTCTCTAGGTGGGCAGCACCCTATGTCCTCCCAAATCCCGTTCTTCATTTGTTCTTGAACCCCAAGTGACTTTCCGGCAGTTTTAGGCTGAAATCTCCCTCCCTCCAAGGTCCTGTCCTAAATGTCCTCGGTTCTTCCCCACCCTCGTCCCACCCCTCTCCCAGTGTTGGGGGGGGGGTGGTCAGAAAGGGAAGGAGGCAGGAAGAGGGGCTGGGGCAACAAGAATTCAAAACCAACAACAAAAAACAGGATCAAGAAAGAAGAAAGAAAGAAAAAAACAACAACCAAAAAGCAAGAAGCTCTCGGGGCATATTCAACAAGAAAAGAAAAAATAAAAATATCCATTTTGGAAAAAAAGAAAAAAAGAAAAAAATTCTTTGCATATTTTTTTCAAAATTTTGTGTGAAACTTCAAGATATTGGGCCCTATTTTCAAAAATTTCCAAATTCTTTAATTCATGTCAAATGTTTGCATTTTCTGTGTCTAATAGGCTTTTGGAAATTGCAGAAGGTTTCAGATGTGTCAATTATGTCATCAATTTGCCAACTTACAGATTTTTTCAAATGTCATTTTGCTCCAAATTCAAATTATTTTTTCAAGTGTTATATTCCATGAGTTTCAAAACCATCCAAATTTCTTTCAAACACTAAACATTTTATCCAATTCTTTGGCTTTTTTCCTGATATTCCAATTTCTTTTCTTTTTTCAACTTATTTTCACCAGGTTTAGATTTTTTCACAGGTTTTCTAATGGGTCCAACATTGTTCAAATTTTGTTTGAAGTTTTCATAATTTCCTTTTCCAATTATTAAAAATTTTTCTTTTCTTTTCTTTTTCATTTTTAGTTGGGAAAACAACTAAGGGGCCTTGAGGGCTGTGGGGACATTTAGTTAGGGGCAGGGCCATGAACGTCCTCTTATAAGCAACCACATGCAGCAGCGGGATTTTTAAATCTACCTGTGTCTGGCGGATTGAGCGTCGCCTCGTCACGTTTTTTTGTGAGCGGACCTAAGACCGGGAACACAAAACAGAGAAAAAAGGACAATTTTGTGGGGAAAGATGGGGGTCGGGGGAGGTGGTGGATGGGGAGGGGAGGAGAGAAAGCAGAAAAGGGGAGGGTGGGGGAGGCAGAAAAAATAAGCCAAAAAAAGCAAAATTTGTTTGCAAGAAAAAGAAACCAAGAAAAGAGAAAAACGTTTCTACAACCCAATTTTGTTCCCCGCCCCAGAAAAAGTCATGCCCCAAAGAAAAGGCTGGTTTTGGGGGGGGGGTGCCTGAGTGGGCTGAGGCCTGTCTTAAGAGATATTGACTTGTCTGGAAAGGATTTAGCTTGTGGGTGTGTTTGCTAATTGCTGGAAACCAAACGGTGTTAGAAGCAGGGTGGGAGGGGAAGGGAAGCCTGCCCTGGAGCCCCAGAAGACCAAGGCCAGCTTGCCACTCAGCCAAACACCTGCCTGCTACCCGGCCTGGGCTATAGGGAGGACAGGGTGCAGCAGAAAGGACTCTGCTTCCCTCTGGACCACTCTGGAGGGCAGTGGGCATCATGGGTTTGGGGGCCAGCCCACCTCCATACCCTAGTGCCAGAAGCCCTCCACTCCCCACTTGGGGGGACTGTGAGTAGGTCAGCTAAGGCTGCCTGCCCCCTACCCAGTCTCACCCACCAGCACTTCTCTTCTATCCACACTCACAGGCCTGGCTTCTTCCTCCAGGCAAAGCAGGGACAGGGGTCATCAGGTCTTGCCCTCCACTCCATCTCATCCCTCCGCACTCCCCCAACCTCACCCCTTACCCAGACTTCCTCTCCTTCCCCCCAAATGATGAACTTCCCACCAAGGCCATCAGTCATCCCCATCTTCCCGCCCATGTTCCACTGCCAAAAAGCTTCCCTCCCCACCTGGGGGTCCAGTCCACAAATAGGAAACAGAAAATACGGTGCCCTGAGCCAGCCTGACACATAAGGTGCCAGGAGGCATTGGGAGGCACAAAGAGTGCCCACCTTCAGGGAAAGGAAGAAGCCTCAGATTTGGGCCAGAGACTAGCTCCAGGGTCCTTTCAGATTGGAGGATTGGTCAGGCAGAGCAGAAACCCAAACATCTTGGAGGTCCCCCAGGCTGGCTAGATTTTCCTCAATGGTATGGGGACCAGTACAGGGAAGGATGGGTCAGTAAGGCCCAGGCCAGCTCTGGAAGGATTTTCCTAACTGGCTACCAATTGGGAACAGGACTGCCTTGTGAGAAGATGGGGATGGGGATGAAGTCACCAGGGCATGTGTACCCATAAGAATATGAAGAGTGTGTGTGTGTGTACGTGTGTGTGGCATGTGCCTGAGTCAACCTCTTCCTCTCAGAGCTGGTGTGAAGATTCAGTGAGATCACCTGGATGTGTCAGGCCCCAAGTAGGTCTACAAGAAGTGATGGTTAAAAATACAGAAGGTGTGGGCCTGGGTGGTGTGGGGGCAGGTAACAGTCCTTTGGTGGGAAATGTTGGATGGATGTTGCACACTGGGGGTGATAAGATAGATGGACAGGGGTGGCGCCTGTGGCTCTAAGGAGTAGGGTGCCAGCCCCATATACCAGAGGGGGCAGGTTCAAATCCAGCCCCAGCCAAAAAAACTGTAAAAAAAAAAAAAAGATAGGTGGATAGCCTATGTGTAAGTGTGGGGTTGGAGAACACTGAAATTGACAGTGTGTGTGGAGGTACTGGGGTGAATAACTCATGGGTAGGACACCAGGACAGGTGGCCCAAGAGAGGGCAGAGGAATGTGGAGTGGGTAGTCCGCCCCCAATGTGGAGGGCGTTGGGCTTTGGGGAAGGGTGGGTAGAGGGTGTTGGAGTAGGGAACATGGTTTGGGGGATTAAGGTCTCTGCAGGGATATATTATTACCCTGCAGTACGTTGCAGATGATCTCCAGGTAGGAGTTGGGGTAAAAATGTTTGAGAAGTGTTGAGGGGGTGGGAAAACACAGTGTGAGTGGCCTCTTGGACCACATGGTCCAGGTGCAGTGTTATTGGGGTATAAAGTATATGTGTGGATGTTTCTAGGGCACATGATCTATATCCAGGGACACCAGGGAGAGTCAGTCTGTGTGTATGACAGGGCACACTATTTCAGAGAAGTGCTAGGGGCAAGGGCCATGTGAGGGTGTTAGGACACAAGGTCAGTGTGTAGGCTGGCTAGGTATCTGATCCCAGAGTTGAGTAGTTAGGGGTCACAGTCTATTGTGAGACTTGAGTACATGATGTGGAGGTGTTGAGTGTGTGAGGGATACTTTAAGGGGTTATGAGTACCGGGCCTATGTGTAAGGTTGCTGGAAACCTAGCCTGTGGGGGATGTCTCTCTGGAGGTGCTGGCTTGTTTTGGAGTGGTGAGATGGGTGTCAGAGGGGTAATATGGGGCTGTTTGTGAGGCTGTTTTCTGGGACAGCTGGAACCCATCTTAATCCTCTGTGTGCATGCCAGAAGGTATTTTGATCAATCTTGGTATGCTGAGGTTGGCCGTGGAGAATTATCCAGGGGGAGCCTGCTGGGGGGTATGAACAGACTGCAGTGAACAGGGGATCATTAATAAGAACAGCAGCTCCAGATCACAAGGGAAGATGGGGATAGGTGGGCTGTGCTGGGAATGGAGGGCCCCTTAGTCAGGAGTTTCCCTGAATCTTCATGGGTATACAGGGGTCAAAGGACAGAATACCATGGAAGAGGGTGTGACCATCACTGCTGGGCACCCAGCTCAGTGAGGGGCTCTACATGTGATGTGATGGATGGATGGTGGCCTGGGAGAGAGGAAGAGCCTACACTAAAGTGAGCATTCTGGCAGAGACAAGCCCAGGCCTGGAGGTGGAAGTGGGGGTCGGAGTGGGGGTCTGGGCAGTATAGCCATGTTGAGATTCTCTGGCTGACTCTGTGTGTGCCTCCTTGAGGAAAATGTGGATAAGCCTAGTCCAGTGCTAATACCCTTACAATGGCTCTCTGTGGGTACAAAGAATTTCTGGAGTGTCTGTCTGTGGGATATGAGCCTGGGACTCCTGCCTGGGACTCAGGCAGGCACCTTTCTGATCCTCAGAAGGCAGCAGAGGCTGCCACCAAGCACTGCCTCCCACAAAAGTCCAGGCCTGAGCCCAGGAGCTGTGCCAGTGCCTGAGGGTCTGCGTGTGCGTCTGTGGGCTGTGTCCACGGAGTGCTCGGCTATGTGCCTGCGCCCTTACCGTCCTCGGTGGGCACGTAGAGATTGAGGTACAGGCAGTCCTCGCTCTGGTTCTGCACATAGGTGGCAGCTGCCTCCAAGTTGTCGGTGAACCACACAGGCAGCATGATGGCGGGCAGCGCCCCGTGCAGGTTCTGCGGGCAGGCGGGCGGCAGGGTGGTGGCGTTGCGCACGCCGGGCCAAGAGGCTGGTGCCTCAGGCGGCTGGAAGCGGCGGGCGCCCAGGGGCGGCGTGGCGTAGGGCACGCCCAAGAACTGCACAACCGGGCCCAGGATCTCGTTGTTGAGCTCGCGCCGCACACCGCGCACTCGCCCGTAGGCCGTGTTCACCACTGGGAAGCGCTCCTCCCCGAGGCTGCTGAGGCCCAGGCCAGGGCCGCCCGGGGCCCCGCCGCCGGGTCCCCCTCCCCCCCGTTGAGCCCCCGCCAGCCCCACCAGACACAGCGCCAGGAGCCACATGCTGATGGGGGACCCCCCCTCCCTCCCCGGGACCCCCCCCTCGGAGAGAGAGAGACGGGGGGGAGAGGGAGGGAGGCCCCCCTCGCCCCAGGAGGGAGGAGGGGGCAGGGGAGAGGAGGGAGGGGGGGTGGGGAGAGTCCGAGGTTAGACTGGACAGAGAAGGGGTCTGTTCCTCTCCATGGAGGTGGCAAGGGGTGGGGAAGGGGAAAGAGGTGGAAACAGGTGAAGGCAGGCCCGACCTGCAGGAGACAGAGCGGGACAGGGAGGCAAGATACAGACAGACAGACAGAAAAATACAGAGGAGAGGTGGAAGAAGGGAAGGGAAATTGGATGGGGCAGACAGAAAGGAATGGGGAAACAAGAGGCAAGTGGTTAGTGACTTGGAATTCAAACCAAGTTACCCCCTTCTTCCACCCACAGGCCCCCTGGCACTTCCCCCTCCCAGTCCAGCATCCTCCTCCCCTCAGCAGGGACCCAGGCTGGGGGTGGGGGTCAAGATGTGGTAAATGTCCTGGACAGAGCCAGAGGAGAGGGAGGAAGACCCTCCCAGTAGGTTCTCCTCAGGGACTCAGGAGTCCTGGTTTCCCCTTCCCTGGGAGAGAATAAGATAGACAAGGAAGAGAAAATAAAAATACCAAGTATTGGTAATTAGCAGGAAATGAATATGTGTTAATTACTCCTGAGCTATAATTTCATGGCACTGAACTCCTACCCCAGGCCAGATTCAAACATTCCTTGGGACTATACAAGCCCAGCACTTCTCCTCTTCAACACACAATTCTCTAAGGATTCATGCAACCTGGACCCCCCTCTCCATTTCTTTCCTCAGAAGTTGAGGTGCCTTAAGGCCAATGTTAGAGTAGGGAAGGGATGCTGGAGGGGCAAATCCTGGGACAGATGCGTGATCCTGCAGCCGGTTGCCGGGCGACGGGATGCTGCCCTGCAATGTTACCTCGGCAACGGGCTGCAGCTTTAACCCTGGAGTGGGGGTCTAGAGGAAGAGGGTAAGGGGCTGACTTGGTTGTGGGGTTCATTCAGGGCATGAGGGGGCAGGTAGAGGCATGAATCAGAGTGCTAGAGTTTTCCCCAAGCTTAGCCTAGAGGAAGAAGTATATATCTTGAGGGGAGGGGAAGATGGGGTGCATCCAGGACCTAAAAGACCTGCCTTTCTCCCTCCAGTTGGCCAATCAGAGCCTAGCCCTAGAGACAAGGCCTCTGGCTAGGGAGAACAGGAGCTGAGGTGGGCTTGGGGAGGCATCACATGAGCCCACTGACTGCCTCCTCCCACAATCTTGGACAGCCTTATACCCCAAACTCCTCTTCTTTGCAAAGCATTTTGACCCATATCCTGGGGACAACTCTCAGCTTTCTTCTCATCCCATTCCATCTCCTCCCATCCATTTACCTCCCATTCCCCTTGCCAGCCCCCACAGTTGCTCCTGTGATGCCTGGGTGCTCTGGGCAGCAGGGCAGTAAAAGGGAAGAGATTGGACTGAAGGGGGCAGGTACACAGGTCAATTCAGCAAGCCCCCCCACCCCCACCAGCCGCCAGAGCTGTTTGCTGACGCGGGGTTTTCAGAGCCAGGCGCCAGCCCGCGGGTGGCTCTCTGCAGGTGTCAATTTATTCCAGAGATGAGGACACAGGGATCCTTACCACACACACCCAGCCATGCCCTCCCCCTCTTCAGGTTGTCCTAAGCTCCTGTTCCCCCATTACCTGAAAGGGGCTTGGAGTTAGCTCCCCCAGGGTCTCCTCTTCCTAACATAGGGAGGTCTCAGCTACCATGGTCTTGCTGCCCTCCTCTCCCCAACATGGCCTGCCCCTGTTACCCACTCTCCCTTAGGGGACTGTGGGCCCCTGGCCTCCTCTCCATCAGCCAGCTTCTCTCCCTCCTTTCTTATTATTGGAGGCCCCCCATCTCTCTCCTCTCTGTAGCGCTCCCTCAGAACATCTTTCCTGGACCTTTTCCAGCTTGCTCCAGCTCTTCTTGCCTTCAGTCGCTCGTCCCTTGGTCCTTTTACATCTCTGTCTTCATCTCTCTCTTTGGTTTTCTCATCTCTTTCTACTCTCCTCCAAATACCTTCCCCAAATTTCTCCTGCAAGCTCGCTCATGCTCTCTTTCTCCTCCCTGTCTTTTCTTGTCTCTATCTCCCCCATTTTCTCTCCTCATTTCTGTCTGCCACATCTCGCTCCCTCCTCCTCCCCATCCCTCTGCCTTGCTCTCTCCATTCTAGCCCAGGCCTGACTCTCCCAGCCGAGGAGAGTTGAGGGACGGGGGCTCAGGCTGCAGGGCCCCCCTTCCTGCAGTGGTGAAAATGGCTTGGCCGGGAAGGGGAAAAGGAGGGGGAGGGGAGATGGGAACACACGGGGTCTGTGGGCCCATTCAAAGGATCATTCATGGACTGGAGAGAGGCAGAGACAAAGAGACCAAGACGCAGAGACACGGCGAGAGCATCCCTAGGCGGAGACACGCAGACAGAGCAGGCTGTGGGAAACCAGGCGCAGGGAGGGAGATAAGGAGAGGGAGACCCCAGTGGACCGCCCGCAACCCCCTCCACCCTGCCCGGCTTAGCTCCTACCTGGCTCAGCCCTGGGGCCGTGGTGCCTCCATCCAGGGCTCCGAGTAGGGGGCGGACGGCCTTTGGGAGGGGGGCGGCGGCCTTTGAGCCCCCGCGGCCCCGCAGGCCCAGCCCCGGCCCGCAGCGCCTCACCCGGCGGGGGAGGGGGATCGCCCCAGCCCCGGGGGGCGGGGCCGGGATCCAGTCGATCCCTGGGAAACGGAGAGCTAGGGGATGGGGTCGTGGGAGCCCGAGAACAAGGAACCCCGCAGTGGGGACAGTAGAGCAAAGAAGGTGCAACAAGACAGGACTGGATTGGGGATCCACTGGCTCTGTGGGCTGGTTTCGAGGGACCAGAAGGCGGTCCAAGCGGAGGATCCTAAAGGATCAGGTGATGGAGAAGGAGTCCACGGCAATCCCCAGGGGCCCAGGAGCGCAGGATCCGCGGTGCAGGGGCAGGGATCCAGCCGGAATCCTCGGGGAGGGGGAGGGATCTAGTCGATCCCGAGGGCGGGAGGGAGGGGGAGGTCCGGGGACTCTGAGAAGGGCGGGAGCCGTGTCCGGAGCTCCGGGGCTGGGGTCGGTGCGGTTCTTAGGAGGGAAGGTGGGGGTGGGGTAGGCTTCGAGGGATGCTCAGAAGCCGGGAGGCCCGGACTCCTGGCTCCGCGCGCCAGGGCCCGCCCGCCCCGCGTCCATCCCAGCCTGAGAGTGATGATCCGCCGGCGGAGCAGCCGCAGCAGCCCCGCGCGTCACCGCGCGGCCGCCTCCCCCGCCCCCTGTCGAGAGAGCGGCGCACACCCCCCGCTCGCACCCGCCTGCCCGCCCGCCCTCCGGAGTGTGGGGGAATTGAAGACATTGGAAGAGGGTGGGAGTGGACAGATGGACTGAAGGACATAGCGGGCCAGTGCAGGGTGTAGATATTTCCCCCATCTCTCAACCTCGGGGCTCAAGTGATCTGAGGTGGCAAGGGTCGAATGATAAGGGGCGGGGCATTATACAGAGAAGGAGGAACCTTTTGGCATGGAGGAGGGACCATCTTCTAGTGGGCGGGGTTCGATATAGGTGGGTGGGGCTTGGGTATCCAAGGGGGTGCCTCCTCTTTGGGAGAGTGGGTCTGGTCAGAAACAGAACGGGAGGAGCCTGTGGGGCAAAGAGGCGGAACTTTGTGTGGGGACTGGTATCTCTGGAAATTGGCCGGAGGTGAGGGGGAGGGTTCGAAGAGGCGATCAACTGGGAAAGTGGGCCAATCCGTGACGCAAATCCTCTAGTCCTGCCTTCAAACCCGCCTCCTACTCCTTCGCTCCTTTGCTCCTAATTGGTTCTGGTTTCTCCGCCCGCCAGACGTCTTCACCACTCCGCAGCAGTTTTACAAAGACGCCAGTACGCGGGTGGAGACCTGAACGCTGAAATGAACACGGCCTGGATTGGGCACCTGTGAACCTTATTTAAATGGACGATCGGGATTGGTTGGCCTCTTGGGTGGCCTGGGAGGTGTTGGTCTGGCGTGTGACCATTCACTGCCATGGCAGGCATGGGGACCGCTTTCCGTCGCCTGGGTGCCTTGTCCGGAGCTGGGGCCTTAGGGTTGGCCTCCTACGGGGCGCACGGTTAGGGCGCTGGGGAAGAAGTTGGGACCGCGCTTGAGGCGACCTCTGGGGTCTGGTGCAGGGGTGGAGTCTACGCAGTGTCCAGCCTCCTGCTTATCACACAGCCCTCGGAACCTAAGCCTTTTAAAGTTCCCTGGCCGGGTGCAATTGGTTTCCAGTACTGTCTGATGCTTGTTTCAACCAATTGGAAGCTTCCTGGGGGTCTCCCATTCTCGTGTTCGCTTGGGTTCCCCAAGATTGGGGGCAGGTTTGGTAACCTTTCCCTCTCCCCTCCACAGGCGCCCAATTCCCAGATGCCTACGGAAAAGAGGTGAAGTAACTGCTCAGGGGGCCTACTCTGCTCTGACTTGGCGGGCCTACTAGGGCATAAAGTCTGGGATTCCTGAGAGAGGTGGTGCGGACTCTAGAGTAGTTTGAGGGCTGCAAGCCTGGGGTGTGGGAGCAAGCTGTGACTTCGAGGGTAGGGTGGGGGAAAGAACTTTGGTTCCATGAGTCACCACAGGATTTCAGGTTCCTGTGTTGCTTAGGAAGTTACACCCCCGGCCCCCATTTCTCTTTTTCTTACAGCTCTTTGACAAAACCAACAAACATCACTTCTTTCACAGCCTGGCCTTGTTAGGGGTGCCCCATTGCAGGAAGCCCCTCTTGGTAATCATTCCTCCTATCTAACCCTGACTAAGCCCCCACTGAGTTTTCTCAGCCTACCCTGTACTTACAGTTCTGTTTCCTGTGCTGTTTTCTTCAGGCCGGGTTACTACTAGCCTCTGGAACCACGTTATTCTGCACCAGCTTTTACTACCAGGCCCTGAGTGGAGACCCCAGCATCCAGACTTTGGCCCCTGTGGGAGGGAGCCTGTTACTCTTGGGATGGATGGCCTTGGCTCTTTAAGCTCTCTTTTGTTTAATTACTGAGTTTACTGGATAATTTTTTGAGATTTAGAGCAGGAAGGGAATTAAAAGGGAAATATAATAAACTTTGGGGTCTTTACTTATCTAACCTCTGGGAGAAAGAAGGGCAGGAATTCAAACGCTGAACTTCCCTAGACTTCCTCGAACTTCCTCTGCTTCCTGATAATGAGCCTTGGGTTAGGGGACTTTGCTTACTTCATTTAACTTGTTATGAAATTCTTAAACCAGTGGACATAGGCTCGGCACCTGTGGCTCAACGGGCTAAGGTGCCAGCCATGTACACCTGAGCTGGCGGGTTCGAATCCAGCCCGGGCCCGCCAAACAACAATGATGGCTGCAACCAAAAAATGGCTGGGCATTGTGGCGGGCACCTGTAGTCCCAGCTACTTGGGAGGCGGAGGCAGGAGACTCGCTTGAGCCCAGGAATTGGAGGTTGCTGTGAGCTGTGATGCCATGGCACTCTATCCGGGGTGACAGCTTGAGGCTCTGTCTCAAAAAAAAAAAAAAATCAGTGGACATAAAAGTCATAAAGAATACTTAAAATAACGCATTTTCGTACTGAAGCCCTTTCCCGGGGCCTGGGAATCTGTATTTTAATGAACTTACCTTGTGTTTCTAATACCCATTAGATTTTGAAGATTACTTTAGGGTGGTGTTTTTCAGCCCTGTTCTACAGATTTGTTGGGCACTCATTTAACTAGAAGTGAGGGTTCAGGCAACACAGGACACAAGGAGTGTCATTAGTTGAAAAATACTTTTGGGCTTAAAAGCAGGGACAGATCATCATGTATTGGGGGTCAGAAAATGCTTCACAGTGTTTGAGATGATCTTTAAAGGAGCTCTGTTGTGTGGAGGAAACACAATGGGCAAAGAATAAGGTAGTAGGGAGGAGGTTGGGACAGTGAGTTTTTTGTTTGTTTGTTTGTTTGTTTGTTTGTTTCGAGACAGAGCCTCAGGCTGTCACCCTGGATAGAGTGCTGTGACATCACAGCTCACAGCAACCTCCAATTCCTGGGCTCAAGCCAGTCTCTTGCCTCCACCTCCCAAGTAGCTGGGACCACAGGCACCCACCACAACACCTGGCCATTTTTTGGTTGCAACCATCATTGTTGTTTGGTGAGCGGGCTGGATTCGAACCTGCCAGCTCAGGTGTATGTGGCTGGCGCCTTAACCTGTTGAGCCACAGGCACCGAGCCAGGGCAGTGAGTTTTAATTGTGGGCAGTTTCTGAGTAAGGCAAAAAGGGAGTGAGAAAAGATAGCAAAGCAAGCTGTAGTGGTACATACAGCATGAGAGAACTAGAACATGTTTAGAGGGGTAGTATCGACTAAGCCAGTGTTGATCATGTGTCAGATGCACGTTAGTTATAAGGAAGATCAATTATGGGCAAGATAGCCACTGTCCTTTCCCTCAAAGAGTTTCTCATCTGATGGTGGAGTTGCATGACATGCCTGAAGGAAAAGAACAGGAAAGCAGCTGGACAGTAGAGGGTGTGCCCCTTTATATGAAAAGCCCTCACCAAGATGGTCATATTTAAAAATTTTTTAGGCTCGGCGCCTGTGGCTCAGCAGGCTAAGGCGCCAGCCACGTACACCTGAGCTGGCGGGTTCGAATCCAGCCGGGCCCACCAAACAACAATGGTGGCTGCCACCAAAAAATGGCCGGGCGTTGTGGTGGGCACCTGCAGTCCCAGCTACTTGGGAGATGGAGGCAAGAGACCTCCCTTGGAGGTTGCTGTGAGCTGTGATGCCACAGCACTCTATCCAGGGTGACAGCTTGAGGCTCTGTCTCAAAAATAATAATAATAATAAAAATTTTTTAGAGGGAAGGTCTTACTTTTTTCTCCCAGGCTGGAGTGCAGTGGCTGATTATAGCTCACTGCAAGCTTGAAGCTCTGGATTCAATCAACCTTCCCACCTCACACTCCACTGATTTTAAAATGTTTTTGTAGACATGGGGTCTTGCTATATTGCCCAGGTTGGTTTCAAACTCCTGGCCTCAAGTAGTCCTCTTACCTCAGCCTCCTAAAGCATTGGGATTACTTATGGGTATGAGCCACCAAGCCTAGTGAAGATGGTCCTATTGAAGCTGAACTAACCATGCCCCAAATTGAGGGGAAATGTATTCCAGGCATAAAAATAGCTAGCAAAACAGGCTGAAAGGAACAACTTAAAATCTTGAGGCAGGAGTAACTAAAGGGTCCTAATTGGCCAGTGTAGACCTTGTTAGACAGTGGTAAGTCATTTGGACTTTATTTGCACTAAGTCATTGAAAGGTTTTATTCTTTTGTTGTTGTCCAGAGAGTCTCACTCTGTCGCCCTTGGTAGAGTGCCATGGCATCACAGCTCACAGCAACCTCAAACTCTTGGGCTTAAGCGATTCTCTTGCCTCAGCCTTCCAGATAGCTGGAACTACAGATGCCCACCGCAACGCCCGGCTATTTGTTGTTGTTGTTGTTGCAGTTGTCATTGTTATTTAGCTGGCTTGGGCCGGGTTCAAACATGCCATCCTTGGTGGATGCGGTTGGCGCTGTAACCACTGTGCTATAGGTGCTGAGCCATTGAAAGGTTCTTTTGTTTGTTTGTTTGTTTTTGAGACAGAGTCTATGTCACCCTCCGTAGAGTGCTGTGGTGTCATAGCTCACAACAACCTCAAACCCTTGGACTTAAGTGGTTCTTAAGTGGCACTTACAGGTGCCTGCCACAGTGTCCGGCTATTTTTTTGTTGTAGTTGTTATTCTTGTTTGACAGGCCCAGCTGGGTTTGAACCTGCCAGCTCCCGTTTATGTGGCTGGCACCCTAGCTGCTGAGCTACAGGCGCCGAGCCCCATTGAAAAGTTTTAAATTTTTTTTTTTTTTAAGAGGCAGGTTTCACTATATTGCCTAGTCTGAAGTACAGTTGACTAATCACAGGTGTGATCATCACACTCTACAGCCTTGAACTCTGGGCCTCAAGCCATCTTCCCACCTTACCCTTTCTAGTAGTTAGGACTACAGGCTAACATACTGTGCCCAGCAATCATTCATTTTTTTTTTTTTTTTAGAGACAGAGTCTCACTTTGTCACCCTCAGTTGAGTGCTGTGATGTCACAGCTCACAGCAATCTCCAACTCCTGGGCTTAAGCAATTCTCTTGCCTCAGCCTCACGAGTAGCTGGGACTTCAGGCACCCGCCACAACGCCTGGCTACTTTTTAGTTGCAGTTTGGCCAGGGTTGAGTTTGAACCCGCCACCCTTAGTTTATGGGGCTGGCACCCTATTCACTGAGCCACAGGTGCTGCCTACAATCATTCTTTTTAATTTCTATTTTTGTGTATGTTTTATAAAGCACAATCTGTATAATGTATTCATGATGCATACTTAATTTTTCATACTTAATTCAAAAAGTAGGGAGATTCTCAATGAGAGGATTTTATGTAATCTCATCCAGTACCATTATCTTTAATTACAATCTGCATACTTTTTTTTTTTAAAAACACTATTTATTGAACTCATGGATATACTGATCACTATATGAGGGTTTTTTTGTTGTTTTTTTTTTGGCCGAGGCTGGGTTTGAACCCACCACCTCCGGCATATGGTGCCGAGGCCCTACTCCTTTGAGCCACAGGCGCCACCCCTTCCCTTTTTTTTTTTTTTTTTTTTTACAATCTGCATACCTTTAAATCCAGAATTTTGGCCTTCCACACTAGTCTCTACTGAGTGTCAGATTCCTGTACCAGCAGATTTCAAGGCAGCCCTGAAGCAAGACTTTATCAGAGACCTGAAAGAATTTCTGGCAGCTGATGTGAGGAGTGAGAGGGTCAGCAGTGAGAGATGATAGCAGGGCTAAATGGTGGAGGCCTTATGCTGAGAAGTTGGACTGTTTGCTGAGGGCAATGGGGAGTCACTGAATTATTTATATCCAGAGAGGTGGCATGATTGGATGTGCATTAGTAAAGGATCACACTATTTCATTTTATTTTTATTTTTAATTTTTTTTTAGAGACAGTCTCACTTTGTCACCCTAGGTCATTTGTTAAGTGAGTTATTTAAGTTACTTTTGGTGTGGCACAGCGAGGGACACTCAGGCTGAAATGGTGAGAATACTAAATTTATTACAGACCAAGAGTGAAGAAGTCACGGGGCCCATGGAAAGAAAAGTGATGTCTAGGACTCACATGCACAACCAACAGCTAGAAAGCAAAAGATGGAGGGATGTGTGGGCTGAAGCTTATTGGAGGCCAAAGTCTTGTTAGCTATGTTTCCCATGACAGAGCTGGACTGGTTAATTCCAAAGAAGCATGAGACTCAGGGGTTACAGTTTTGAGTTCACCAGACTTAAAGCAAAAGTAAGGTAGTTAAGTGGTTCAGGGCATAAGCCTTATCTATCTAGAGCACAAAAGCAAGAATTGGGTGGAGAGTCACTCAAAAGATATAGGTCAAGGGTGACAAGCCAGGGACAGTACAACAAGATGGATATTAAAGCAATATCAATATGAAGGAGAGTTATGGCATTTACTGAACATTGAGGGGGGGTCTTCTCAATAGCCCTGCAAATTAGGGAAGGGAAGCTAAGAGAGATGAAGTAACTCATTCTCTATTATACAGCTAGGACCTGGGTAACCTATGATTCTAACTAAGTCCCAGAGCTAAGTTCTTTCTTCTACAAACAACAACAACCACCAAAATAGATTACAGCAGTGAAGACAGATCCTTTAAAAAGATAATTTCATGCAATATGTTCAGTGTTACAAGTAGATACTAAGGTGGGCTTGTTTTACCTTTAAGAATTGGTAAGACCAGTCTGTTGCTGGGTTTTCAGGATGAATAGTTCACCAGAAAAAAGAGGACAATACTGTACTGATAAAAAGTCAAGAGGAAAACGGGAGAGCCTGGGGCGCCAGACTGGGTGAGCAGGCAAGAAAGGGTCAAACAGAGTAAGGGTAGGGCCCACACTATACATAGGGTCTCTTGAGCCAATCCTTTCCTCATATCCTACATCCAAGTCATCATCAATTCCCGTTGGCTCATATACATGTCTGGAATCTGACCATTTCTCCACACCTGAGGTTATTCTGGTATCCTCACTTGTACATCTCACCCCCCACAAACAAGTGCTACATTATTATTTTAATATCTCTAAAGTCTACCCCCTCTGCACTACCAGGATATAGCCATCCTTTCCCCTTGACTTCTGCTAACATCCCAGCCTGGGCATTTCCTTGCAGTTCTTCTCTTTTTTTCTTTTTGAGACAGAGACTCAAGCTGTTCCCCTGGGTAGATTGCTGTGGCACAATAACCTCCAATTCTTGGGCTCAAGCTCTTCTCCGGGCCCCGCCTCCCACGCCTGGCTATTTTTTTTTTGGTTGCAGTAGTCATTGTTTGGCTGGCCGGGCTGGATTTGAACCAGCCAGCTCAGGTGTATGTGGCTGGCGTCTTAGCCGCTTGAGCCACAGGCGCCGAGCCTGCAGTTTGCAGTTTTAAAGTTCTTTCTAAGACACACATTTGATCTTCTCTCTTCTTTTTTAGAGGTAGAGTCTTACTTTATCACCCTCAGTAGAGTGCTGTGGCATCACACAGCTCACAGCAACCTCCAACTCCTGGGCTTATGCGATTCTCTTGCCTCAGCCTCCCGAGTAGCTGGGACTACAGGCGCCTGCCACGTCGCCCGGCTATTTTTTTGTTGTTGTTGTTGCAGTTTGGCCGGGGTCGGGTTGAACCCGTCACCCTCAGTATATGGGGCCGGAGCCCTACCCACTGAGCCACAGGCGCTGCCATGATCTTCTCTCTCCGCCTTAAAATCTTTTGGTGGGCCCCTTGTTGCCCTTCGGGCCAAATACCAGCTCCCATAAGGGCTTCTGCGCACGCAGACGACACTCCTTCTAAATTCAGGTCTTGCACCACTCAGCCAGTAGGCTCCCAAGGCGCACTGCACCTGCAGACCTCCTTCGGCCCAGGACCCAGACTCCAGACCTCAGAACTCCTCTTAGAGAAAGCGTTTTCTGACCGTGCTTCCTCTTCTGCCCTCCTCTCTCAAGTCTCAACTCACGCACAGTCATTACTGACACTGTTTGATGGCCTGGCACTCGCGTGCCTGGGGGCGCCTGAAAGAAGTACTGTAATTGCTAGGCGCCTGTGTGCTCACCGCTGCGATAGGGAGAGAGGATGGCGAGGTCGCCCTTGGGAGGTAGAAAGGGAGCCAAGAACCAGTCCTGGAAGCCAATGACTGAGTGTGGAGGGTGTTCCGCTGCGTCAGCGAGGCCCGAACCCAGGGGCCGGCCGCGAGAGGGCAACGCAGGGAGCGCTTGCTTTCCACCAAGGGACGCCGAGCACTCTGCGGACTCGGCGGGGATCACAGGGCTGGGGCTTAGCGCCCTGCCCTCCCCAAGCGCTCTGTCCCTGCAGTCGGAGTGGAAGGTGCGGGAACGCGGGCAACATCCAGGACCGCCAACTCCTGGGTCCGCGGTCCCGCCGGAGAAGAGGCGGCCTGTCTGCGCAGACGCGCTGATCAGGCCCGGAGGGGCGGGGCCTGGACGGGTCGAGGGGCGGAGTCAGATTCCGGGCCCACCTCCCCCAGCTTCAGAGAGCAGCTGAGGGCTTCGCACCGCGACTGTTCTGAGTGCTTCAGGTGAGCAGGGGAACAGAGGGGTCTGGGAGACCATTCTCGAGGTCCGGCCGTCGGTCTGACTGCGGGTCCATCTGACCTGCCTTCTGCCAACAGCTGTCCCCGCAGAAAATGGGAGAACAAAGGGAGAGGGCGGTTCTGGGGCCCCTGAGGGAACCCAGGGTCCCAGGTACCCCGCCCCGCCCACTGACACTTTCGGTTTCTCCCGAGTCAGAGGCGCCGCCCAAGAGACCCTGGGCCGGCGCACGGCTGCTTCTCCGCGTTTTCCTTTCGGTCTTTGTGTCTGTCTCGGTGTCTATCTGGCTGTCTCCGATCTTGCCTCCGCTTCCAGAACTAAGCCCCGAATCCGACATCCTGAAAACCTCAGCCCCTTTCTCATGGAAGGTAAGTTCGTGCAAGGCCGGGGGTCTCCGTTATCCCCCCCCCACGATCTTGGTGTCGAACACATCCTCCGAGAATGTGCTCAGACTCACTGGGTAGGGCCCCTCCCTTCCTCCTGGGAGCCTCCGCCCTGCTCCCCTGCCCCATCTCTCTCTGCCTCTTCCCGCCACATTTCCCCCACAGTCTCAAGGAACATGGGCTAAGGAAAAGGGGGATGAGGACGCGGATCTCTTTATAATCTACCCTGCCTTTCCCCACAGGTTACTTGTCACCCAAAGGTTACGCCCCTTCTCCCCCACCTCCCTATCCTGTGACCGCCGGATACCCGGAGCCGGCGTTGCATCCTGGGCCTGGGCAGGCGCCTGCCCAGGCGCTGGCCCCTGCACCTGGCTTCGCTCTCTACCCCTCTCCCGGCCCCGCGGCCCCGGGGGCTGCTGTTCCCTTCTTGCCACTGCCAGGGGTACCTTCTGGCCTGGAATTCCTGGTGCAGGTGAGTGGGAAGAAGGAAGGGTGACAGCGAATAGATCTGGGCGTGCAGGTGGACAAGCTGATGTCCGTGCTGTGCCTCTTTTTTTAGATTGATCAGATCTTGATTCACCAGAAGGCTGAGAGAGTGGAAAGTAAGTAGGAGTAATAGGTTGGGCCTCATGGTGGTGACGTGTATGGTGGGCGCCTGTGGGCAGGCTGTGTCTAAGTCTCTGGGTAACCCCTGGCAGCGTTCTTAGGCTGGGAGACCTGTAACAGGTACGAACTGCGTTCCGGGGCCGCGCAGCCCCTGGGTCAGGCAGCCGAGGAGAGCAACTGCTGTGCTCGTTTGTGCTGTGGTGCCCGCCGGCCGCTGCGTGTCCGCCTGGCAGACCCCAGTGACCGTGAAGTGCTGCGTTTACTTCGCCCACTCCACTGTGGTTGCAGCTGCTGTCCCTGTGGCCTCCAGGAGGTGGGTGGGAGGAATGGAGTCTGGGAGAGGTTCTGGTAGGGGGTGGGCCTTATAAGGTGGGACAATGATGGGGCAGGCCTGGATGAAGCATGGCTAGATGGGAATGGGCAGGTTGGGATGGGAGGTTTACTGAGAGGCCAAGTAGGTAGACTTGGGACCAGTGAGAGCTTGGGCTAGGGTACACTGGCTGGGCAGTGACCATATCTATTTCCTACTCCAGATGGAAGTACAAGCTCCACCAGGCACCACCATTGGCCATGTACTACAGACCTGGCATCCCTTCCTCCCCAAGTTCTCCATCCAGGATGCTGATCGCCAGACGGTCCTGCGAGTGGTGGGGCCCTGCTGGACCTGTGGCTGTGGCTCAGACACCAACTTTGAGGTATCAGGAGTACAGGGAGATTCTTGGATCCTTTATAAGCAAGATGGCATCTTCCATGAGGCAGAATGGCCAACACTAAGGTCAAGACCCTGAGTTCATCAATCCAAATCCACCATGACTCCCACCACATGTGCAATTTGGAAATAGGATGGCCCTATGGTCTTATAATAGTATGGCAAAGACAATTTCATCTTAAGGACCAATGCTGATTTTTTTTTTTTTTTTTTTGAGACAGTCTCACTTTGTCATCCTCGTAGAATGCCATGGCCTACCTCAGAGCAACCTCAAACTCTTGAACTCAACCGATTCTTTTGCCTTGGCTTCCCAAGTAACTGGGACTACAGGCACCCACCACAATGCCCAGATTTTTTTTTTTTATTTTTATTGTTGAGGATTCATTGAGGGTACAAGAAACCAGGTTACACTGATTGCATTTGTTAAGTAAAGTCCCTCAATTCCCAGATATTTTTAGAGACAGGGCCTCACTCTTGCTCAGGCTTATCTCCAACTCCTGAGCTCAGGCATTCCACCTACCTCGGCCTCCCAGAGTGTAGGGATTACAGGTGTGCGCCACCATGCCCAGCCCCAATGCTGATTATTGTATACAGCTCTGAGTTGGTGGTGGTGGTGAGGAACCTAAGGCCACACTGGATTTGGGGGGAAGGATGATTAAATCTCCTATGGGCTGAGCCCACGTGGCTGCTGTATGTGAGTTTGTGAGGTTAGGCCCTGGTGCAAGCACTAATTTAATGTGTTAACATCCTGTGGTTTGCCTTGCCAACCTGGCAGTCCAAGTGGCCCCTCCAACCTGAAAAGGTGATATGCTTCTCTGCATATCTTCCTGTCACCAATCCAGAGTGGTGAGAACAAGTGTGAGAACTTCAGAGTGAGACCTGGGTAGCACCTTGGTTTGTAGAAGACAAAGATCTTTGAGTTCTTTAAGGGATAATTCCCTATGCAGATACGGGAAAAATTGCAGGCTTAATCCAGTAGACTTCCCAACACTTCTGATGACTTTCCACCTCTCATGAGGTGCCCTACCTAAAGTTACTTTTAAAAAATGAGTCACTTCGGGGTGGTGCCTGTAGCTCAAAGGAGTGGGGCCACCGGCCCCATATGCCGGAGGTGGCGGGTTCAAAAACTGCAAAAAAAAAAAAAAGAGTCACCCTGGTAGCTGGAGGGAGGTTTTATGATAGGGACAGTTGAAAAATGAGATAACTGGGTAATATATGGATGAGAATATGTAGATTGTGAGGTTCTTTTACACAATTATGAATGGTCCATACTTTGGGCTGCACCTTGGGAACTGTGGGGCTAGGTAGGTCCTGGCCGGACCTGGACTGGGCTACAAGAAGTAGGGGAAAGGCTATAGGACAGTGGGGAAAAAACATGGGAAATTACTCCAGTTCTATTCACTGGAGAATGAGCATAGGAAAAAGACCAGGAAGTCACTGTGAGTTACCACCCACATCAATGGGGCCTGTTGCTGTTGGGTTTAGAAAGGCCAGTGGAAATTGTGGTACTCAAAGGCTACTTACTACTGCCCCTCTCCCTAATAGACAGGTTTGAATTCCCTCTAGATGAGGCTTGCATGTAATGCTGGTCCCACCACCTCTACTTTGCAGATTAGAGAAAAGGCACTCCTTCAGGTAGACAAAGCCTTCTGGTTGCCTGCATTAGCTGGTGAAGTACAGCCAGGATTTCTTTTTCTTTTCTTTTCTTTTTTTTTTTTTTTTGAGACAGAGCTTCAAGCTGTCGCCCTGGATAGAGTGCTATGGCATCACAGCTCACAGCAACCTCCAATTCCTGGGCTCAAGCGAGTCTCTTGCCTCTGCCTCCCAAGTAGCTGGAACTACAGGCACCCACCACAACGCCCGGCCATTTTTTGGTGGCAGCCGTCATTGTTGTTTGGCGGGCCAGGGCTGGATTCGAACCCGCCAGCTCAGGTGTATGTGGCTGGTGCCTTAGCCTGCTGAGCCTCAGGCGCCGAGCTGTACAGCCAGGATTTCAACAGCCTTCCTCTGCCTCTTAGCCAGACTACTTTACGCAGGGCACAAATACACCAACTGTGGGTGGCAAGGACATTGGGAAACAAAGCAAATCTAATAGCCACACACTAAGCAGATTAGACTAAATCAGGCTTCCATTTTTCTTTTTTCTTTTTTTTTTTGAGACAGAGCCTCAAGCTGTCACCCTGGATAGAGTGCGGTGACATCACAGCTCACAGCAACCTCAAATTCCTAGGCTCAAGTGAGTCTCTTGCCTCTGCCTTTCAAGTAGCTGGGACTACAGGCGCCCACCACAACACCTGGCCATTTTTTGGTTGCAGCCGTTATTGTTGTTTGGCGGACCCAGGCTGGATTCGAACCTGCCAGCTCAGGTGTACGTGGCTGGTGCCTTAGCCTGTTAAGCCACAGGCGCCGACCCAGGCTTCCATTTTTCCCACCACTGATATCATTTATGTCATGCATGCCCTTTGAGTAGCAAAAGATCAGAGTCTGAATCCTGATTTTTTTTTTTGAGACAGAGTAGCATCATAGCTCACAGCAACCTCAGATTCCTGGGCTTAAGTGATTTTCTTGCCTCAGCCTCCCAAGTAGCTGGGACTACTGGTGTCTGCCACAATGCCTGGCTATTCTTAGAGACAAGGTCTTAAGGTCTCACTCTGGCTCAGGCTGGTCTCACACTTGTGAACTCAGGCAATCCATCCACCTCAGCCTCCCAAGTTCTGGGATTACAGGCATGAGCCACCGCACTCAGCTCAACCTCAAATTCTTGAGTTCAAGCAACCCTCCTGCCTCAGCCTTTGCAAGTAGCTGGGACCACAGGTGCCCCCCACAATGCCCAGCTAGTTTTTCTAGTTTTCAGCCTTCCTAGCACTTGGTAGGCTGAGGCAGGTGGATTGCCTGAGCTCACAGGTTCGAGACCAGCCTGAGCCAAAGCGAGACCTCGTCTTTAAAAAATAGAGACCTAGGGCTCGGCGCCTGTGGCTCAATGGGCTAAGGTGCCAGCCACATACACCTGAGCTGGCAGGTTCGAATCCAGCCCGGGCCCACCAAACGACGATGGCTGCAACCAAAAAATGGCTGGGCATTGTGGCGGGCGCCTATAGTCCCAGCTACTTGGGAGGCGGAGGCAAGAGACTCGCTTGAGCCCAGGAATTGGAGGTTGCTGTGAGTTGTGATGCCACGACCCTCTATCCAGGGTGACAGCTTGAGGCTCTGTCTCAAAAAAAAAATTAGAGACCTGGGAGTGCAGGTGGACCAGCTGATGTCCGTGCTATGCCCATTTTTTTAGATTGATCAGATCTTGATTTATCAGAAGGCTGAAATAGTGGAAAGTTGGAGAGAGGGGGGATCTCACTTTTGCTCAGGCTAGTCATTAACCCCTTGGTCCACTCCATGGTCCACTAGACTTAGCTTCCCAGAGTGCTAGGATAATAGGCGTGAGCCACCTTACCTGGTTCTGAATCCTGATTTTTGCTGTAGATTTACACTATGCGTAGGGGGCCTGTTTCCCTAGCTGTTGTATTCTGTGATGGGAACCAGTTTATTATTTTTATTATTTTTTATTTTTTTTAGAGACAGGGTCTCACTTTGTCACCCTTGATAGAGTGCCATGGTGTCACAGCTCACGGCAACCTCCAACTCTTGGGCTTAGGCAAGTCTCTTGCCTCAGCCTCTCGAGTAGCTGGGTCCATAGGCGCCCACCACAACACTCGGCTATTTTTTGTTGCAGTTTGGCCGGGACCGGGTTCAAACCCACCACCCTCAGTATATGGGGCGCCGCCCTTTATTTTTTTCTCTTTTCGAGACAGTCTCACTATGTTGTCCTCTTGTAGCATGCCATGGCAACACAGCTCACAGCAACCTCAAACTCTTGGGCTTAAGCGATTCTCTTGCCTCAGCCTCCAAAGTAGCTGGGATTACAGGAGCCCACCACAACGCCCGGGTACTTTTTGTTGTAGTTGTCATTGTTGTTTAGCAGGCCCTGGGCCAGGTTCAAACCCACCAGCCCTGGTGCATGTGGCTGGCACTCTAAACACTGATCTACGGGTGCCGAGGCTATTTTTTATCTTTTTGAGACAGTCTCACTGTGTCATCCTCGGTAGACTACCGTGGTGTCATAGCTCACAGCAACCTCAAACTCTTAGGCTCGAGTGATTCTCTTGCCTCAGCCTCCCACATAGCTAGAACTACAGGCGCCTGCCACAATGCCCAGCTATTTTTTTAGAGATGAGGTCTCGCTCTGGCTCAGCAGGTCTTGAACCTGTGAGCTCAGGCAATCCACCCACCTTAGGCTTCCAACTGCTAGGATGACACTGTGCCCGACCTTGGGATCCAGTTCAGAAGGCAGTAACTGATCTCTGGATGGGAAGATTCACTGTGTAGATCCTACACATTCACACATGTTGGGTGACTGTGGGAGTCCGATTGGAGGCAGATGTGATCAGTTATCTCTCCAGTTGGGTCCTTCCTCCCTCCCTCTTGACAGGTGAAGACAAGGGATGAATCTCGTAGTGTGGGCCGCATCAGCAAGCAGTGGGGGGGACTGCTTAGAGAAGCCCTCACAGATGCAGATGACTTTGGCCTGCAGTTCCCGCTGGACCTGGACGTGAGGGTGAAGGCTGTGCTGCTGGGAGCCACGTTCCTCATTGTGAGTTGTCTGCCTGCCCCATCCTGCTTCTCCTTTGCTGTCACATGAAACTTTATGCACTTCCTACCCTCTTGCCATGAGGTTTGGAACAATGTATGGAGGGTTGAGGTTCCAGAGTTGGTTTATGGGAGTTGAGCCAGGCTGGCCCTGCGGATCCCCTGTTAAGAGTGGCCTCCCCTCAGGACTACATGTTCTTCGAGAAGCGAGGCAGCACTGGGCCCTCTGCTATCACCAGTTAGAGACCACTTTGGTATGAGACCATCACTTCAACCAGAACTCAAGATGGTCACCTGCCTTGGCCTGACCCCTCCTCAGAGGCAGCACCTTTCCTCCATGTATACTGCAGGGGACAGATGAGGGGCCCATCCCTACCATACTCCCTGGTCTCCAGCCTCTGTGGTCTTCACAGAAGAGTATGTATGAGAAAGCCTGCCCCCTGCTACCCTCTGCCACTGTCTCCTAGCAGTCCCTTAGCACACAGGCATAAAGCTTTCAAACTTTTCCTACCCACTCCCTCCCACCCTCTTTGGGGGATGGCCTCTGCTTCAAAGGAGGCCTTTGGATCCCAGGACTTGGGTTTTACGGTTATGCAACAGGGCTGAGGTAGGGAAGGGCAAGTGGCACCAAAGATGGCAGATATAGCCACCTGCATCAGCTTGGCCAAGTAGCTCAGCCTCAGACCATGGCACTTTGAGAGGGTCCCCACCTTCCTACTAATAGTTTGGGGGGTGGGGGCAGTGCCTGTTTCCTCTTTCCCTTGGGCCCTGCCCATAGCTGGTGCTTGCTGCAGCTTCCTGTGCCTTATTTAACCACCCTTCCTTCCCTTGCCCTAGGAAGGAGGCTGCGTCTTTGTATGTTATATTCATATAAACTTTGTAACTTTTTGGACATTGGAAGATGTATATAATGGGGGAAGGGGTAGAAGAAAGAATTGGTATGGGACAAAAGGGGAATGTGACAGCTTGAAGCAGGGGCTGGCTGCTTCATAATCCATGCTACTAGATCAAATGACCTTGAGTTCAAAAGAGTAATTGTCATCCCCTCAGGTGGCCTTGTGTGTCCCAAGTCAGTATGGCTACTTCCATCTGACAGCTCAGAGTCCAGTGTGGTGACTGATGACAGTTCAGGATGGCTGTTCCCATGGTCCAGTTTGGCCACTTCATCATCCTCTGTAGCAAATAGAAGCTTCCTCTGGACAGGGTGTATAGTAGCTCATTTCCTCCAAGTCCTTCTCTTGTTTTGGACTGTGGTGGGCAGAGTGGATTAGATCCTTCTTGACCTCAGAGGCCAAGGGCAGGGTAGAGAAGAGACATTTGTCATTGCCTGACCCCAGACTCCTCCTCTACCTGCCTGTAGTGGGTGGGATTTCCCCAAGTGAGAAAGTTTGCCCCTGTCAGGACCTTGTTCTGGTTCTGCTTGGTCCACAGACCAGGCCCGGAGGGACCCAGGGTTTCTATTCTGGTGTCCATGCCCAAGGAAGCAGAGCTCAGGGCTGGGCTAGCACATAGCGGCTGGCAGCTGAGAGATCCCATTGGTAATGCTCCAGGATTCTCCGGCAGTCAGCTCTGGACCGGCTACTAAGATGGAAAAGCTGGTCTACCTGTGGGACCAGGAAAAAGGGGAGATGACCACTAGGTATCAGGGATAGGGGAGGAGGTAGCCCCAGAGAAGGATCTGGCTTTACTTTGAGGTTCCGGATGGCAGAATCCACATCTCCCCCAGTGGCTTTTAGTGCTGCCTGGCACTCCTGATGGGTGACTCCATGTACACTCAGCTCCATCTGAGGGGAACAGAACCTTACGTAGTTTCCTGCCCCAGCCTATAGCCTTTTTTGGACGACAGTGGCCATTTCAGTGAAACCTCACCTCCGTAATCTTCCTCTGCAACTCAGGGTTGGGCAGGAGACCTCTAGAGGGAACAGATGCTTTACTGGCTCCAGGCACTCCCATGGGGTGATTGTGTGGAGGTTCTCTTTTGGGCCAGGAAGGTCGCTCCCTAGGGGGTTGGCTGGGCTGAGAGGAGCTGGAGGCAAAAGGTAGATGTGGAGGCAGGCCTGGGTGTCCCTGGGGCACAGCTCTGGTTTGTCGAAGTTCAGGGGGGCTTGAACCACCCCCTGTGGGGCGAGTGCCCAAGGAAAGAACTGACTCCAGACTCTTGGAAATGCCTGTGAAGTTGAAAAAGAAAGAACTTGAGAGGAGGCCCAGGTGCTGGTCCTGTCTTCTTGCTCTGTCTTCATCTGTGCTGAGCTGGATAGTTTTGCAAACATACATAGCTAAGCTAACCAGCCCTGGATGGTTAGGATGATCCATGTGTTAGGTGGGACAATAAAACAGGCATGCAAATGGACACCAAGGCTTAGGCAACTGAGGGCCTGAAGAATCGAGAGCTCAGAGGTCAGTGGGGGAGGTTCTGTTCATTAGGGAAGACAGGGGTGCTTCCCATCTCTCAGTGTAGCTAGGATGCCAACAGACTGAATATGGGGAAAGGAGATCATATACAAAGGCATATATATTCAGGGCAGGGGGACAGAACTGGAGGTTTGTTCTGGACCTCCTCAAAGACCTTGGAGTCCCACCATGCCCACCTTTCATCCTCTGCAGGGGCACATTCCTTCTCTGGCCCCGTGCTGGAGGTAGATCCCGAAGCTTTGTCTTCTTTCTGTTCCTGTCAGAGAATGATACAGTTCATCCTAAACACCACCCCTCTCTATTCTTCATATCAATGTTCCCGCTCAAAGAAACTCTCTAGGGCACCCAGGAGACCAAGGTGGAAGCTCTAGCTGGGAGGCAACGTTCAGGATCATGCCCAGTTTCATCCTCAAGCTTCCCTTCTGGAAAAGTTGCTAGATTTGGCTCCCCCAGCCCAGCTGTATCCCCCAACCTTTTCTGGACCTCACCCATCTGTGCTTCCTTGGGGCTGCTCTCCCTGGGCAGGGGAGCCTCTGTGGACTGGATAAGTAGCTGGCAAGCTAGACAAGTCCATCAGTGTCACTGCTGAGGCTGGGAAGCTGCCCACTTTGAAGGTGCGACCATTCTGGCCCTTCCAGACTGTGGAGTCCGGGCTGTGGGAAGAAGAGCTGGTGATTGGGATGAGAGCAAGAGGATGGGTGGGGTCTGGGTTGCAGCCCACATTCAGCTCAGAAGGCTGTATGCCTTGCAGCTGTATCTGCCTGGGGGAAGGGAAGCCTCTCCCTAAAGCAAAAGGGCTCTGGAGCCAGTGGTGACTCCAGGAGGGAGGCCAGGACTGGGCTAGAGCACTCAAGGCCCAGTGAAAAAAGATCAGGGTTCAAGGAGTTGGGGACACGAGTTCAGGGTCCAGAAGTCAGAAAAGTTGAGAGGGTTTCCTCCTCCTGGAGAAGCTTGGGAGGTATGGGGCTGTCACCTGCCCTCGATGATGGTGATAGGATCACCAGGCTCCATCCTCAGGGTGCCTGGCTCTGTGACATTCCTTACACAGCGTCCTTCAGCAGGCCAGGCCTGTGGAGATGGGAGGAGAGTCTGTCCAGGCTTATAGCCTGAGTCAGAAAGGTAATATGGGAGCAGGGAAGAAAGAGGACTCCCTCAGATTTGTGTGCCCTTCAGTCAAACCCATATTAGGTATGTCCTCTGTGCTAGGCCCCGGGTGGAACTCTCCCTGTCCCCTAGTTGTAGTCTGGTGGGGGAGGCAAATCTGGATCCTATGTCAAGCTGGATACTGCCCAGGGTTCAGGAGCAACAGAGAAAGACCTTATCTCTACCTAAATCTTCACAGCCCACTGTTCTCTACCTGGTCTTCCCATCCTCAGCATCATCCCTCTGATTCATTCTTGCACCACCCCAAAGTGATATAATGTGCAAAGCTGGCTGTGACTCCCCTGCTCAATACCCTTCCATAGCTCCCAAATGCCCTCAAAGAAAAATCTAAACTTTAACAGTCGAGTGTAATTGTTTAGGGAACAGCCCTGAAGTCAAATTAATTGGTTTAAATCCCAAGTCCTCTACTTACTGGGTGACTTTAGGCAAGTCATGTACACTATCAGTACCTCAGCTGCCCCATCAGTAAAATGGAGATGATAATTATCTCATCGAGTGGCTGAGAGGATGAAATGAGTGCCTCTGCATAAGGATCCACATAAAGCACGTAGTATGGTTCCTTACACAGGTTAAGACCTGTACATGTTAGTGTTACTCACCACACCTCACAAAAGCTTTCATCAGACAACCCCTGTTCACTCTGCAGGCACATTATTTCCATTTCCCCCTCCCACACTGAACTCCTCCTCTGCCTGTCAAACACCCCCTGCAACCTACTGCTATTTCCTGTGTTCCTTTTCTGACCCAGACACAGACCATAGTCCTCTAGCCTGCATCTGTGTAGCCCCAAGCTGCCTCCCCAGGGCTCTGAGCTCCCTGCAGGTATGGACTGAATCTGTTTGGCTCAGAGTTGGGTCCTAGAGCCCAGTACTGGCAACTGGATATGTTAGTCTTGTGCATGGAATCCCAGGGAGAGAGAATGGAGGGAAGAGAGACTGTGTATCTGGAGAGATGGGAGTTCCCACCTCTTGGAGAAGCTCTTCCAGGTGGGAAAAGGTAGGCCGGTCAGCAGGGTGGAGGGCCCAGCAGCGCAAGGCAAGTGTATAGAGAGCCCTGGAGCAGAGGGGAGGCCTAGGCAGCCGGGCTCGGTCCTTCTCCAGCCTCTGCAGGATGAGGTATGGTGGGACCCCGGCCCATGGCTCCTCGCCCCTGGAGAACATCTCCCACAGCGTCACCCCAAACATCCACACATCTGACGCAGACGAGAAGGCTCCCTGGCGCAAGCTCTCTGGTGCACACCTGCAGGAAGGACGTGGAACTGAGCTCACCTTCCATTGAACATCCCTGCCTCATACCCCCATAGTCCTCAGAGATTCTCCTATCCAATGATGACAACTCCTCTTGTCCCACCCTTATTCAGAAGACCAGCCTTGGAGCTCCCCTTAGCTGCTGCCCTCCAGACTGACCTCTGCCTCAGCGACCCCAAGACATGCCCTCACCAAGCATAGGGGATGGGCCGGGGCCCACCCATGATGTAGCGACCCTGGGCACCGCCCAGCGGCCGCACCAACCCGAAGTCTGCCACTTTGATCCTGCGGGGTGAAGCCAGCAATAGGTTGCGTGTTGCAAGGTCTCGGTGCACTAACCCACGGGCTCCCAGGTACGCCATGGCCCCCGCCAACTGCCGCAGGAAGAGGCAGAGCAGGGCCACGGGCAGTGGGGGTGTAGGGGCTGGGGCTGTCAGGCGCGCCTGCAGGGAACCCAGCGGAGCCAGCTCCATCACCTGTAGGAGCACAGGCCTAGTGAGCAGCGGCCCTCCTCACAGGGCTCTGGCCGCCCACCCTCCTGCGGCACACTAGCCCTGGGGCTGTGTGGGGGAACTAGCGTGTGGATCTGCTCACCATCTGCAGAGGCTGGCCTAGTACAAGGCCGTGCAGTTGCAGCACGTGTGGGTGTTCCAGGTTCATCATGACTGACACCTCTCTAAGAAAGTCCCCCAGCTCTGTGCCAACAGGGCCTTCGGGACCTACCCTGAGGGACTTGACAGCCACTGGGACCTGGAGGGGGAACACCATCAGGCACCCTGTGGAACCACCATGCCAGGGCCAGAGCAGAGAGGGCATGAAGAACAGAGTGGGCAGCTACAATCCCCACACACTCACACTCTGGCCACTGGGCAGGGTCCACAGTCCCCGGTGCACCACGCCAAAGCAACCTGAGCCCAGCAGCTCCCCCCTACACACAGCACCCTCTGGGATCAGACACTTGAGTCCCCCCTCTGGCTCAGGGAGGCGCAGTGGGCTGTCCGAGGGCAGGGTAGGCTCCTTCTGCTCTTGGGCAAAACCTCCAAGGATCTGAAATGGGTGGGAAATCAGGTGTGCAGAACCCCCAAGTTCCTTCCTGTGACTCAGCCCACCTCATTACCAGGCTTAAGCTGCCTCCAACTCCCCATAACACACACCTTATAGACCCAGTTCTTAGACTTGAGTCCTGAACGGTGTTTCTTCAGAGCTTCAGCCAGTCTGCGCTGGGCTGGGGGAGGCCAGAATCAGAAGGCTGGGATGGAGGTGGGGGGTGCAGGGCATAGAGAGATTTACAGGCAAGAACAGGGGTGGGGGGAAGCAGGCAATGATAGGCAGGGGAAGGACAGACTAGGGTCTTGGGACAGGGGTTCCTCACCAGGTCGGCCCATGCCAATGCCATCCAGGTCCTCAGGCCTTACAAAGTCGAAATGCTCTGGCCGAGTGACATTAAGCTCCTCAAGGATGGGCCGGTAAAACTGGGCCAGCTGGACGTCCCGGAGCAGCCTCAGCAGCCACAGGGAGCCTGCCTCAGGGAGCATGTCTAGAGAAGGAATCCTAATGATGTTGGCATTCCCCTTCAGATACGTAGCCCAGGGTAGGCACCTCAGAAACTCAGGCGCCAGAGACAGGGTCTCCAATTCTATCCATAAGCCACCAAGAAACACTCAGGTATGGAGAGGGACACATCAAATAGCCAGGAACCCTAACCACTCAAACCCCAGGTAGAATGCTCCTCACGCCAAGGCCTCCAGATGCTCTACCCCCTCACCCCTGAGAAAACTGTCCTCACACCTGAGATTTTGGGACACTGCCTGCTTGCACTACAGACTCCAGGTATGGTGCTCCAGATGATATCCTGAGATACTAAGGCACACTGCCTATACCCCTAGGACAACAGACCTGAGCTACTCTGTTACACATACCCACTCTGAAGACTCCTCCCCTCCTTAAACATGAAACATTTTTGCCTACCACACACACAGTGAAGATGCCCAGATAAGCTAACCACTTCATACCTCAGGCAAGCAGGTAAACACAAGCATACACACACACTCACACACACAGGTACGCTGCCTCTCACATGCTGCTACACACGTACATACTGAGACCCTCAGATATACTGCAAAGCATACCCTATCAAAGCTGAGACATTCCAGGATGTGGCCACAAAACACCCAGGCTGACTGCCACATGCCTGCTCACATCTGTGTACCCAAGACCCTGTAGTTCGGCGTCTCCACACACCAAAGATACCAGATCCCCTGCCCCACACGTCCGCCAGACACCAGACCCACATAAACACACATAAGACACCAAGGTACAGTGTCCACACATGTCTTAGTCTCACCAGCATACTGTCCCTGGACCCAAAGACGGCCAGAATCATTGCCTCTTAGACACTTGAGGCAGCAACGTTTGAAATCAAATCCGCCATTTGTGATGGGTCGCTAAGCTTAGGTCCTGCCTAGAGGGCCACCTAGGCGGCCAGGTGCAGTCCCGTCCACACCCACATCTCAGCTCCAGGTACGGATCCCTGCCAGGTGCCTGAGTCACTCAACCTTCAGGCAACTCCACCAACCTTTGTTAAACAAGCTTCTAGGTTCTGCGGGCACTGGCTGCCTGCACGAACGCTTTCTCTTACATACACCTGACTCCCCCACCCAAGCCCTCTAGTTAAATGGAGGCCCCGAAGCTGGGCCCAGATGGAAACCTGGAGATGTGGTAGGAACCCGGCGCGAGCAGGGGTTGCGTTGGAGAAAGCCCCGAATCTGGGAGCCCCGCAGGTAAGGTGGGAAGGGGAAAGCAGGCAGGAGGAAACGCAGCTGCGGAAGGGAAGGATCCAGGAAGAGAAAAGGAGCCCCGGCATCCCGCGGACGCACCTCAAGCGACCGCCGCTTCGCCTGCGCGCCCCACCCCGGGGCGCCCTGCGTGGTCGGGACCTCACCTGGCGAAGGCGGAAGCGCCGGCTGCGGAGCCGCCCAGGTCGCCCCGACTAAATCCGGAGAAGGGCGGGACAGGAGCAAATCCCGCGGAGGGCGGGGACCTGGCGGCTGGCCCGGGGCTGGCAAGGGCCTCGCCCCCAGTTCCCTGGTGAGACTCCGTGAGGGTTCCCAACGCGACTGTGCCCCTTTCTCCTCCAGCCCTGATCGACCTCTAGACCGTGAGAAGCCTGCTTTCGCTTGTCCTTTGCTCGCCTTCCTTCACACCGTCTTTCCACACTTCTCCGAGGAACTTTCTAATCCTTCCCAGGCTTTGCTCCTCCTGACCTGTCCCCCACGCCCTCTCCCAGAATCCTTCACCTGTCTCAACCCTGAGCACCTGGTAGAGCTTAGCCTGCTCAGGCAGTGCCAATACAAGGCCAAACGGGATATACTCCCTGCCATGGAGTAGGGGGGAGAGCTCCCACCCACTCCTTAATGACGGAAAGCCTGGCGATATGCGGTGCTTTGGGGTGAGTCCAGGGCAGAGAGACGTGCGTTGGCACCAGAAGTCAGCCGGCATCCTAGACAGAGCCTATGTTGATCACGGGCAGCACTCCCTGCCTCAGGGCGCTCCTCCCCTTACTGACTCTTTCTGGTCTCTTCCAGTATAACTCCCTGCCCCCATGGAGCCTCTGCTGCCCCCAGGGCTCTGCACGTTGCAACCTGTCCTGCCGTCACAGGGACACAGTTCAGGGCCTTGAAGAATGCCCTAAGGTAAAGCATTCCCTCTCCCTTTTCGTCGGGGATGCCCCAGAGGAGGCTGCCAGTCTTAGGACATTTGGTTAGCCTCCTGTCCCCAGAAAGAATGAGTGAATGTGGCAGCTGCTGTCCCAGAGGTCTCTTGGAGAAAAAAAGCCCTCCTTGTCCTGTTAAACCACATGGGATGTTCCAGCACTAATAGGAAAATCTTAGTAATGCAGTTCTTCATGTATTGCTTTCTTGCTAATTCTCTTGCCCTCCAACCATGCCAACTCATCATACTGTAGTGGCTTTCTGTCCCTGATACACATGCTGTAGGCACAGGGAGGGGCTAGATCTGTCTTGCTCATCCCTGGGTTCTAAGTACCTAGGACAGTGTAGGTATATAATAGGCACAATGTATGTTGGTTGTAAAGAAATCCACTCAGTCATCATTCCTCTGTAGATGATCTGACTTTACTACTTGTTTTTAAGGTAGCATGACACTGGCTCAGCACCTGTGGCTCAACAGGCTAAGGCACCAGCCACGTATACCTGAGCTGGCGGGTTCGAATCCAGCCCAGGCTCGCCAAACAACAAAGACGGCTGCAACCAAATAAATGGCCAGGCGTTGTGGCGGGCACCTGTAGTCCCAGCTACTTGGGAGGCAGAGGCAGGAGACTCGCTTGAGCCCAGGAGTTGGAGGTTGCTGTGAGCTGTGATGCCACAGCACTCTACCCAGGGTGACAGCTTAAGGTTCTGTCTCAAAAATAAATAAATAAATAAGATACCATGACATTGGGGCAGCGCCTTTGGCTCAAGAAGTAGGGCGTTGGCCCCATATCCCGGAGGTGGTGGGTTCAAACCCAGCCAGCCCCAGCCAAAAAAAAAATATATATATATCATGATATCATTGGTGTTTTGTAGTTTTATTTATTTATTTATTTGAGACAGAGTCTCAAGCTATTGCCCTGGATAGAGTGCTGTGGCATCACAGCTCACAGCAACCTCCAATTCCTGGGCTCAAGCAAGTCTCCTGCCTCCGCCTCCCAAGTCACTAGGACTACAAGTGCCCGCCACAACGCCCGACCATTTTTTGGTTGCAGCCGTTATTGTTGTTTGGTGGGCCCGGGCTGGATTCGAACCCGCCAGCTCAGGTGTACATGGCTGGCGCCTTAGCCTGTTGAGCCACAGGCGCCGAGCCGGTGCTTTGTAGTTTTATTGCAATGCGTCTAGATGTTGATTCCTTTCTATTTATTGTGCTCAGTATGTTGTATTTCCTGCATCTATAAATTCATGTCTTTCATCACTTTGGGAAAATTCTCAGCCAATATGGCTACTAAATATACTTGTTTTTTTTTTTAGACAGAGTCTCACTATGTAACCCTGGGTAGAGTGCTGTGGCATCACAGCTCATAGCAACCTCAAACTCTTGGGCTTAAGAAATTCTATTGCCTCAGTCTCCCAAGTAGTTGGGACTACAGGCGCCCACCACAACACCTAGCTATTTTTTGGTTGGAGTTGTCATTATTGTTTCAGCAGGTCCGGCCAGGCTGGAACCTGCCAGCCTTAGTGTATGTGGCTGGTGCCCTACTCACTGAGCTACAAGCGCAGAACCTTTTTTTTTTTTTTGAGACAAGGTTTCACTCTGTTGCCCAGGTTAGAATGCCATGGTGTCATCCCAGCTCACACCAACTTCAAACTTCTGGACTCAAGTGATCCTTCTGCCTCAGTCTCCTGGGTAGCTGGGACTATAGGCGCCAGCCATGATACCCAGCTAATTTTTTCTATTTTTGGTATAAACAGGGTCACCCTCTTGCTCAGGCTGGTCTCAAACTCCTGAATTCATTCTGGGAGGCTAAGGCAGGTGCATTACTTGAACTCAAGAGTTCAAGACCAGGCTGAGCAAGAGGGAGACCCTGTCTTTAAAAAAGCCAAGTGTTGTGATAAGCTTGTAGTCCCAATTACTTGGGAAGCTGAGTTAAGGGGATCACTTGAGCCCAAGAGTTTGAGGTTGCTGTGAGCTATGACACCTCAGCACTCTATCAAGAGTGAGAAAGTGAGACTCTGTCTCACACACACACACACACACACAAAAGCCTGAGCAAAAACGAGACCCCACCTCTACTAAAAATAGGAAAACTGAGGCAAGAGGATCACTTGAGCCCAAGAGTTGAAGGTTGCTATGAGCTCTGATGCCATGGCATTCTAGCCACGGCAACAGCTTGAGACTCGGTCTCAAAACAACAAAAACTCCTGAGTTCAGGCAATTCTCCCTCCTGGCTCACCTGGAGTGTTAGGGTTACAGGTGTGAGCCACTGCACCTGACCCTAAATGTTCTTTTTCCTCTATCAGCTGTGCTCTCTCCTTTGCTGACTCTATTTACAAGTATGCCAAACCTTTGCATTCTGTACTCCATGTCTTTTCACCTTTCTTTCCATATTTTTCATTCTTTGTGTCTTCGTGATAAACTTTAAGTCATTTCTTCAGATCTGTCTTCCAGTTCACTAGTTCTCTCTTTAGTTATGTCTGATATGCTCTTTAATTTATTCACCGAGGATTTTCTTTCTTTCTTTTTTTTTTTTTTGAGACAGAGCCTCAAGCTGTCACCCTGGGTAGAGTAATTGGGACTACAAGCTTACCACAACACTTGGCTTTTTTAAAGACAGGGTCTCCCTCTTGCTCAACCTGGTCTTGAACTCTTGAGTTCACAGCTCACAGCAACCTCCTACTGCTGGGCTCAAGCGAGTCTCCTGCCTCAGCCTCCCAAGTAGCTGGGACTACAGGCACCAGCCACAACGCCTGGCCATTTTTTGGTTGCAGCCATCATTGTTGTTTGGATTCGAACCCGCCAGATCAGGTGTATGTGGCTGGCACCTTAGCCTGTTGAGCCATAGGCGCCGAGCCAGAGGATTTTCTTTTTATTGTTGTTATGTTCATATGAACATTAATCTACTTTCATTAAAGTGCTTTATTGAGGGCTTGGTGCCTGTAGCTCAATGGCTAGTTCACCAGCCACATACACTGGAGTTGGTGGGTTTGAATCCAGCCCAAGCTGCCAAAAACAATAATGACAACTACAACCAAAAAAATAGCCAGGCGTTGTGGCAGCTGCCTATAGTCCCAGCTACTCAGGATGTTGAGGCAAGAGAATCACTTAAGAGTTTGAGGTTGCTATGAGATGTGACACTATGGCACTCTACCCAGGGCAACGGCTTGAGACTGTCTCCAAAAAAAAAAAAAAAAAAAAAGTGGGGTGGTGCCTGTAGCTCAAAGGAGTAGGTCGCTAGCCCCATATACTGAATGTTCAAACCCATCCCCAGCCAGAAACTGCAAAAAAAAAAGTGCTTTATTGAGGTATAATCTACATTCCATAATATGTACACATTCAACAATATAACTGAGGCAAGAAGATCGCTTGAATCCAAGAGTCTGAGGTTGCTGTGAGCTAGGATGTTATAGCACTCTATTGAGGGTAACAAAATGAGACTCTGTCTCAAAAAAAAAAAAAAAAATATATATATATATATATATATATACACTCCAGCACCTGTAGCTCAGCTGCTAGGGTGCCAGCCACATACACCGGGGCTGGTAGGTTCAAACACAGCCCGGCCCTGCCAAACAACAATAACAACTACAAGAAAAAAATATCCAAGCATTGTGGCGGGTGCCGTGGTCCCAGCTACTTGGAAGGCTGAGCCAAGAGAATTACTTAAGCCCAAGATTTGAGGTTGCTGTGAGCTGTGACACCACAGCACTCTACCGAGACTGACCTGACCTAGTGACCTATCTCTGTCTCAAGATATAAGAGTGTGTGTATATATATATATATATATATTACTTTAAACAAATGTACACATCCATTAAGGTAGATAAGGATCTAGAACATTTCTATGATCCCAGGAAGTTCTCTTGTGCCCATTTTCAGTTAATCCCATCCCTCAAAGGCAACTACTATTCTTATTTCTTTCTTTCTTTCTTTTTTTTTTTTTTTGTGGAGACAGAGTCTCACTCAATCGCCCTTGGTAGAGTGCCGTGGCGTCACACTGCTCACAGCAACCTCCAACTCCTGGGCCTAGGCGATTCTCTTGCCTCAGCCTCCCGAGTAGCTGGGACTACAGGC
>CAUYON010184057.1:0-17438 GCA_963573935.1 Arctocebus calabarensis | reverse complement strand
TTATATAGTGATCAAGAAAATGCCATGAAGGCTATCTGTAACAGTACGATCAAAACATTTCTGAATGTATATGAATCGTGCCCTATGATTGCACCAATGTACAGAATTATGATTCAATAAAATTATAAAAAAAAAATTTTTAAGGAAGCTTATTTAAATTAGACGAATATAACATAAATAATTGAATAAAACAGAAATTAACAATGAAATAAACAGGAATACTTTATATAGTACCATTTATTAACATTACTAAAAGAATTTGCTCCTGCAAAAATCTTGATTAACAATAATATTAATATTTCAACCTAGAAACATATCATTGAATGTATTTCTTAATAATTAAGCTTGATAGATGTTTCATTTTAAGGGCAATCATAACTAAAAGGGATACCTCACAAAGATAAGTCAATCTAAAACACGGGTGTGTACCAAAGAACAGGGACTACATTTACCAAAGTACAATGTCGATTTCCATACCACTTAATATATTTTCTCTCACAATAGGATATCCTGTATCACGTGGCACATGTATTAAAACTATTGCATTTACTTTATTCTTCTCTAACATTTTTCATCATATACATGATGTTATATATAATTCTGTAATGCAGAAATCTTTAGATTTTGCTAGGAAATTTTTGTCTCAACAGAGTCTATCAGTTATTTTCAATAACTATGTGGAAGATTTTGGCTTTTTATAGTTTAAAACACATGATTCAAAATCTATTGAAATTTGTTTTTTGGGAGTCTTGTAAAGAAATTAGAAATTTCTACTTCTAAACTTGGAAAATCAAAAAGTGTGCAACTCTGGTTTTTCTCGGTGATAGGTATATTTTGACAATAAAATCATACACTGATCGAAATTTTCCAAATCAAGTTTTTGGAATACTACCTCCAACATTAAAAATTTATTTTGAACAGCACTTATTCTCTCAAGCACTGATTAAGTCATTAACTTTATCTTGTATAATATTTTAATCTCACCTTTAAGCTGGTATAGTATCATCCCTCACTTAATAATCACAGAAACATTTAGGAAAATTGGATCACTTTTATTTTCATTTCAGGGAAATGTGTGTAATTCATCCTTGACAATTCACAAGGTAACCCATGAATCCCTGTGCGGAACAAAAGATTTTCATGGCCATTCCACATAGTACTAATGATACCTCTATTTTAAAAGCTGTGTTTTATCATAAAAAATCAATGACACCTTGAAACACACAAATGAAGAGGCCTCACAATAAGCTCGGAGCAAATGAACAGGCGAGCGAGCATGCCACCGTCAAACACAGCCAGCCTCCCTGAAAACTCTCAAGCCATGTATGTGAAGAGCAGACCCAGAAAGAGTAATGTGTCAGAATACATAATAAATATTAACCATCGTCCTTTCCCAGTTTAGATGATAATCAAGATAAGTGGAATTTATAATCTTGTCCTCTCCCAACCCAGTGGACCAAGTGTTAATGATACCAGGGGCTACACCTTGAATTTAAAGGCCACTGTTCCATTGGATGAGCCAGGCAAGGAGGAACATGCCGTGTACATTTACGAATCACAAGGCATTAAGTGCAAATTGACACAACCCAGCAACTGATTTTGACACATTTACTTTCTAAATAAAATTGTGGGTTGCTTGAATTCAGGAGTTAAGAGTCCAGCCTGAGCAAGAGCCACACATTGTGGCAGGGCCTGTAGTCCCAGCTACTGGAGAGACTGAGGCAAGAGGACCCCTTGAGCCTAACAGTTTGAGGTTGCTGTGAGCTATGATGCCAGCACTCTACTGAGGGTGACAAAGTGAGACTCTGTTAAAACAAAATTGTATGACCTTCAACTTTGTCCAGAAAATATAAATAGTTGGAGAAAATGTATTTCAATTAAGTGCTTTAGGAACAGTTTAATGTTAAGTAAACCTTTTCTTTCATTTGTAATAGCTTAATGACAGGAATCCTGAAATAAAAACTTCTTTGGCAGGCAAATTGTTATAAAACCAAATAATGAAAAAGAAATCTGCTTCCCAAGTATCTTACTGAACATTTTTCTATAAAATTTTATTATTATCAATATAATCTGATATTTTATGCTTCCTGAAATTGTATCCAAATATATGAAGGTATTAAAAATAAACTCCTGTGTAGCTACATACAGTGTATTTTATGGAAAAATTATAACATATTTAAAACCTCAGGCTGAAATAGTTTCTTTTTCCTGCACTGGCTCCTATTCAAGTAGGTTGCCGAATCATCTGGATCTATTGGGCCAGGACAACACCTGAGAAGGGAAGCTAGACCCATGTAAGACTTCTTGTCACCAAGACTGTCATCAGTTACGCCCACTTAGATGCCCAACATCTGGTCAAAAACTTGCAATGATGAAATCCTCTTTCATAATTTTACTTTAAAATTATTTTCCTTTCATTAACTTACATACTCTCTTAGGAGAAACAAGAGAAAGGTCAGAAATTGATTACTCCACTTCTTAAATGAATACCAACGTATAAAATATTCTGGCCAGAGAAGCATCTCAGCTACTCCATCCTTCCAGTGCTTTGGCTATCTACCTACCTCCAAATAAGAATCCCATTTTCTCCACAGAAATGTTTTTGTTGCTCTTTTATCCCTTGAAGTATCTCCATTAGGTAAAGTGTTCACTCTCTATGCACATATATGACAGTATATACTATATCCATATTCTACAGATTTCAAGGATTGCAGCAGTAATACCTTCCAAAAGGAAGTATCCAATCAGTCTCTTCAAATTTACAATGGTCACAGGAAATCTGTTGCCACTAGAAATATACATTTAGTACTAAGTACAAACATAAACTCGATTACTTCTAACTTTCATTAGTAATTAGCCCATGCGTCTGCTTGCTTTTCCCAAAATTTATTTCTGATTGATGACCTACATATGTTAATCTCACTCTCTCCTGCTCTCACTTAAAGTACTTCCTCTAGATAGTAAAACCTATGCAATAATGGACAATAAACTCATACATTCCTCCATTACAAGAAAAATGGGTGGTTTTAATGCATTGTAGCCCAGCTGATATAGACAGAACCAAAGCTGAAAGTGTGAGTGACAAAATAACTGTGAAGTCGCATAATCCCATGCCCTGAAGGCAAATGGCTCTTTATGTCCTCTGATCCAGATGGTTTCTTGGTCACATATCTTATCATGGAATGTGTGAAGACATAGAGACAAAAAATAGCATGATCCCTGGTCAGCACAGAATTTCATGGTCTTCCCCATCCTGTCTATTTGAAGAAGTCACTTCTCACTCCACTTACTCCTGCTATAATTTTCTCTATGCACACATCACTATCTGGCATCATCCACATTTATTTATTCATATAAACTGGAGGAGGGCAGCTTTTTGCCTTTACATTTCCCAGTCCCAATATCTAAAATAGTTCCTAACACATTGGCAAGACACAACCAATATTCATCATGAGTTAATTAAAAGTTTAACACTAGAAATCAAAATATTTACTTCTCTCTTATACAATCTAGAGAAGTTTTGAAATGAACGAGGGTTTTTTCTTATTTCTCAAACAATATTTATTTTTCTAATTAAATTTTTTATTGAAAATTAACTCACGCAAAAAATTTAATGAATTACTTTATGTCTACATTCTCCTTTATTATAAGTTGGTTCATATTACTTTTAACCACAACATAATTTGCAATGCTTTTAAAAAGAAGATTAAAATTCAAACTGGCTCATGCTTTCTGCTGCTTTTTTGCATATAGATCTTATCAACAACGCCTCCATTGAAACATACAAAACACTATGCTGTCCAGCTCAAACTCATAAAAATGATTAACAGAGTCTAATTACCTTTCAGCTTCCTGAAAATTTAACATAATACATTTAAGTGCTAGGAAACTTTATTTTTATTATACTCTACCAGTCAGTTGCCAATATGCCTAAAGTTTATTTTTTGCCAACAAAAATTAACAAATACACAAACAAAAATTTCACATTTTTGAATATGCTTCATCTTAGCCAGATGGTTTAAACAAGTGGCAGGTCTAACATTTAAAACATACAGAGTCATGGACCCTGACTTTTCCTTAATCCTGATTTAAGATAAGGGAATAAATTGGTAAACAGCTCAGACTTTGAAATCATATTATCTATGTTTGAATCCTAATTCAACTGATTATTACACAGGCGACCTTAGGAAAGTTACTTTATTTTACCAAGATTCAGTTTTCTCATTTATGAAATACTGATATTGGTTGTACATATCTCATGAAAACCATGAAAAGTAAGTAAAATAATCCTTTTGAGGAGTTTAATACAATGCCTGGCAAATAACGATTGTTCAAAGAATGTTAGATGGTGCTCGCTTCAGTAGCACATACACAGAAGCTGGAATGATGTAGAGATTAGCATGGCCCCCTCGTAAAGATGCCACCCAAATTTGTGAAGTGCTCCATATTTTTTTGATCCAGAAATCCCACCGCTGGGTATATACCCAAAGGAAAAAAGATAATTTTATGAAACACCAACTGCACTTGAATGTTTACGACAGCACAATTCATAATTGCAAAGATGTGGAAACAATCCAACTGCCCATCAATACATGAATAGATTTAAAAGTTGTGGTATAGGCATACTACAGAGTACTACTTGCCCATTAAAAAAAAGATACTCTAGTATCTTTTATGATGACCCGGATGGATCTGGAAATCATTGTCCTAAGAGAAACATCACAAGAATGGAGGAAGAAGCACATGTACTCAATACCAAATTGGAACTAATGGATCAACACTTAAGTGCACAGATGAAGTCAATCTCAGTGCAAATCTAGAGAGAAGAGAGAAGGGTATTAGTAAACTCACGCCTATTGGGGTGAAGGGCACACTTACCACTTTGACTCAAACTGCACAAAAACAAACTATATAAGCCAAACATGTTTACACTAATATTCTGAAATTAAAGGAAAAAACCCTAAGAAAAAAAGACCATGTTAGATGTTACCTGTAAGATCCTCACAAATGCATGGGAATTCTTTCTTCTAAAATCCCCAGTGTATTTGGGTGTCTGAGTGTGAGTCTGTATTTCAAGATATTTTCATATTTATCTAACACCAGACTGATTTCTGTTTCTTTTTCCTGTGTATCTGTCAAGTAGTAAATCTCTTCTGAGGTGCCCAGAACTGTGTCTTGAATATGATAAGAATTTAGTAAATATTTATAAGTTGAATTAAACTCAAACCTACCTAATCATACATCTGCATCCAGATCACTTTAAAAGGAAAAATTACAATCTCACTTCCCTCTTAAAAATAGATACAATCACATTAAAGTCTTTTAAAATATTATTTTCATAAAACATGAAAGACAAAGTCATTTATCAGCTCAAAAAACAAGTGTTATCTTGTGTTAACTGCTTTGAAATATGTTGCTTTTGAGCTCTATGGAAGAGCAAACTTGAATCAGGGATTCCATACTCAATTATGAACTTCCTAATTTAATACATAATATTTCAGAACACTAAGACTTACTAATGAATAAAAACAGTAGAACCAAGGTCCTACTGAAGCATTACAGTTACCTAACTTTTTTTCTTATTCACGTACTACTTTTGGCTTTTGCATAACAGGTAATAACTACACATATTTTTCAGAAACAACTGGGGGAACCAAAGTAAACAAAAAGTATGTCTAAGATGATTCGAAAATCATTGAAAAAATTCATAATTTGGTTTTTAGTTCACCAACCTTAGACTATCTCCAAATAATTATAATAACTAAACTAGCAACAAATAAAGTAATTTAATTGGATTTTAATTTACATAATTAGTATAATAATGCAAATATATGACATTTTCTTCTAAAATTTTCTATTAAAGGCAAAAAGGTCATCATAGCGAATATAAAAATTTACTTAATATTATGGGGACTAAACTGATATAGTTATCAACAAAGCTGACTGAACAGATTATATGGTTGATACTTTCCCAATCTAAGATACAAGGCTGACACATAAGAATGATATATTCATGACTAAAAATGTCGACCTTCAAGATAATCACCTGCCAGTCTTATTCTGCTAAAAGCAGACTACCTGATAAATCCTTGCCTTGCCTCACTTTGCTTTGACTAGGCTGATAATTTCCTTTTTCTAAAGGCTAAGGAAGCAAAAGTGGAGAAATGGTATTTTGAAATGAATTTTGCTAAATCCCTAGATGTCAAGGGTGATACTCAAACTATTTAATGAGCAGCACTGAACAGGCAGCCACCAGTAAAGGTCCCAATGGTCCTCCATGCTCTGGCAATTCCTTCTTGAGCTATTGGGCTGTATGGGTTGTAGGCCTGGAGAGAGGTCTAAGCACTCAGTGACCTGGGACGCTTGAGTGTCTCTGGGATTTATTAAGCAGCATTTCAATAAAGTATATCCATATTCTTATACATATGCTGCCTTAAAACTCTGTTCTCATTCTCTTCCCATCTCTCTTGAATTTCTTGAATCACTTCTTTACTTCAGAGCTCATTGCTACCTAATCCAAATGATCACTCTCCCAGAGCATTCGAACTCTTTTTAAATCTATCAGGTCTCTACTTTCTCATCCATCTAGTTTTCTGTTGGAATATTAAATTTAAACTTTGGACAGTCCTCAAGACAAAACCTTTAGCGATTCTCCATTATCATCCACACACACACACACAAAACAAATTCTGAGCCTCAACATTAGAACATACCCTTTGTCTAATCTATCCTTTGTTATGTCTAACATACCCTTTGTTATATGTCTAAAACATATCTTTATAAACTTACTACTTTTTAAAATTCACTCTGCAATCTTGTCAAAATGAACAATGTGTTGGGTGCTGAATATGAAACTCATTTTTATGCTCCTATGATTTTCTTCTGCTCATGATTTAATCTGGAATGCAATTTCCTTCAACTGTGTTCATGAACTTAACAGCCTGCCTCAAACATGACCCTTATAACAATCCTGAACAATTTCTGCACCCAGTACATTTATAATACTTTATATATACTGATGATGAAAAGAATAATCACATTGTAAAATTTACTATATTTATTTATACACATTTTCAATCTCCCTTTGTAGACTATAGTTTTGGGGGAAGGACTCATCTTCAATTCATCTTTGTATTCTGATAGCTCCTAGCCCGCACTATACACAAAACTGCCACCCAACAGATACTTGGTGAATGGAGAAATTAGTATAATTAAGAAGAAAATAATAAAATTGAATGGGCAAAGAGAGTTTCTCATCTCAGAATTCATCTAGCTGAAAAAAAAAAAGAAAGGAAAATAAAAAGAAACATTGGCCATAGTATAAAATGTCCTTGGTTTCTAAAATAACACATTCTAAAAAAAATAAAAATAAAATAACACATTCTTAAGCATATTCTTAGGTAGGTAAAACTATAAATCCTCAAACAGTAAGGAATCAAGAAATATAAAAGTCCATATTAATGAAATATAATCATAAAAGTAAACTTAAGCTATAATACAGACAGTTAAAGAAATTAAACGGCGCATGCAGTGGTTATTGTGAACCAAAGATGGAATTCCCATACGTCATACTCCAGAATGACGAAGAGTAGCAAAGCTAGAACCCAAATAGAACTGAATCTTATGAGAAATTTTAAGAACAACAACAAAAAATAAATTATTAAGTTATTTTGTTTGGTCTATTGATTGTTAGGTATTATATACTGTATTTTAACTAACAGTAAAGAATAGGCCTACTCTGTGGAAGGGAGGCTGCATATATTAATATGGCATATATGCTGCAATTGTGTGTTTATTTGCCTCAACAATACTCATGGTTATTAAAAGAAAACAGATGAACTAATACTGCTAAGAGTGCTTTGAAACTCAAAGTGAGCGAGGAACTAAAAGTAAGCAACCTGGTTGCTTTAAATTAGCTCAGCTCTTCAAGTCAAGACAAATCACATCTCCAGGAACTAGAATTTGTACAAATCATTGCAAAACTATTGTCAGTATCCTTAAAGAAATCACTGGTAAAAGACAAATTCATGAAGGTTAAATATGAGCAAATTTCCCACTTTAAAAAATAATAAAGGTTGTATATAGGCATTTAAAAAGTAGGCTTTGGGGTATAGGTAGATTTTGAATTTTGTGGGAGTTTTCCCTTTGTATTTTTTTTTTTTTATGTAGACATAAAATAGTTTCGTGTCATGAAGTAAATCATACCAATTTCTTCTCGTTATTGGAATATTTTGTGTGCTTTTGTTTCCATAGTCCTGCTTACAGAATTTTAGAACTGATTTGAAAAGATTATTTGTGGGTATTTAAATAAGGATACAATACATAGTAGGTGATAAATACAATATTTTAAATTAATTCAGATGGGAAAAGTTATTTAATAAATGGTATTTATTCGAGAGATGCTGGTGTCCTTATCTTTCCTCAAACTCCAGTGAAGATCCCACCTCAAAGCCTTCGGCTGTGCTCTTTCCTAGTACAGGGACGGCTGGCTCCTTCTTGTTTCACAAGTCCCAAATATCACATCTTCAGGGAGGCCTTACAAAAATGAGCGTAGCTACCTAACAATGCAGTTTCCCAGGCCTTCACCTTTCCTATTCTCCTTCTATACTATTTCCCATACTAGTTGTAACCATCTGACATGCTAAAATTTCTACATAGGTCTACGTGTTATTACTTGGTTTTCTCCTTTCTCCTCGCCCTCTCCTTCTGCTCCCCAGAAGATAAACTACACAACAGCCAGAATCTTTGACCTATTGTTCAGTTCTATGGCTCAAATAACAAGCACATTCTTAAGTGTTGGGTGTCCCCATTTCTTGAAGGCAAGAGTTCATATCTGTCTATTCGATTTTAAATAGTTTTTCTACATTAAGAAAATTTCTAGATGTTGAGTTCACTTTTTCAAGAAAGTCAGAATAGTGAATCTCAGCTTTCCTGTGACTTAAGATACAGACATGTGAATTCTCGGTGGTGTCCGCGGGAGCAGCTGATTCTGAGCATGGTTTGGGCAGAATTTGGGCTTAACCTCAAGCTGTACCAGTCTCTCCCAAAATTCTGTGAATTATCCACCATTCATCTAGTATATCCCTCTTCTGTTTAAACTGTCCAGAATATAGTCTATTGTTTGAAACCATGAATCCTTGATAAAACAATTCTGTGTCAGTAATGCAGGTGTTTCTGCAATAAGTTTAGCATACGGTGAGTCTTATTATTTATAAATCATTAATACTTTATAAATTTTGAGCCCTAGTTTTAAAAGTCTGGCTTCTTCCATATTATAATCCAGTCCTGAGGGCTGATGCACTATGATATTTGCAGAATCTTTGCTTGTTCAAAATAGCTTCCCTTTAGTTTTTTAGTGGACATAAAACTTAAATAAGCTTAGTGTACAAAAAAGGTAAATTTACTTTTTTTATAAACTCAAAACAATTTCTTTGGGTAGCCCTTTTCCTGTGAGTTCACCTATGTATCAGGAACCCAAGTAATGAAAAAGTATTGGAAAGCAGGGCAGTTTGGCAACTGGTACAGTAAGACATCATCTGTTCATGCTGCCATCCACTGACAGACACATTCTTCATTCATCTGGTCCTGAGAAATACACCAACTCTATTGTCATGTTGGTTATCAAGATCATTTCATGTTTGTCAGCTTTTTCTGAAATTTGCAGCCTCTGCTGGCTAAGTGGAATTTTTCCTAGTATTCCTGAGTCAGGGAAAATTATGAAAAGGGTTGAGAATTTTTTGGCCTCTTCCCTGCCATGATTGAATGAACAGAAAAAAAAACACCTATAACCCCTTCCGTGATTTTCTGATGTAAACCAGAAAATCTCTGGGCTGGGGTACCATCCCACCTATCACAAGTGATTCTTCTTCTTCTTCTTTTTTTTTGCTTTTTGTTTTTTGTTTTGGAGACAGGGTCTTGCTCTGTTGCTTACTTGCCTACTAGGATAGAGTGCCCTGGTGTGATCATAGCTCACTGCAGCCTCAAATCCCTAAATTCAATTCATCCTCCACCCTCATCTTCTCAGGTAGCTGGGACTACAGATACGGGCCATCAGGCTCAAGTGAATTTAATGTCCTTGGAAACAAGAATGATTATACCCACATGGGCACATCTGCTTTGGAGGTCTTAGCCCCTTCTACCTATAACACGGTTTATCTATTTATGAATTTCTTTTCCCACATTCAGATAGTAAAGACATTATAGTTTTCATGCATCTCTTTGTTTATTCATTTATTCCAGAAGTATTTATGAAATGCTTACTATGTGCCAATGTACCAGCACTTTCTAAAAACTACAGATAGGGTAATTTTAAAAGACCACTTGGGCTTCCTTACACTCAAGCAACTTGCATACAATATTTACTGATTGCTCTGTGCTGAGTAGTGTGTGTGCTTTATTATGTCTACACAGATATTCAATTAAAGCCAAAAACTGTTAACTCACACATTCATGTGAAGTTGGAAGAAAGACTTTAAATAAGATCCGAATGAATTGGGACAAACTAATGATACGAGTCTTAAGATCTTAGACACAATTATACAAATATCAGCAACCCAAATGGAGACTTAATTTTAAAACAGTAGATATTAATACATATTCTTTAAAAATACTGTCTTACAGCTTATTTGACTTCTTTTGGTTGTATATGAGTCAATCAAGAAATGACTATCAAAGAAAATGACATACAATTTAGAGTTCATTAGGCAAAATACAGTTTCTGCTGCAAGAGTAATAAACTATGTTATAAGCTGTTTTGCACACAATGTGCAAAGTCAAATATTTACTTTGAATTCTGCATTTTAAATGGGATATTAAAATATTGGTACCTTTTCTTAAAGAAATGTTTAAAGACAATTTTATTTGACAAATAATTGAAGGAACTGAAAATTTTCTGCAAATAGAATACATACCTTAGAGAAAATTATTATATATTTTAAAGAATTTCCTGGTCTAAGAAGAATTCTACTTTTTTTCTGGACAATGCCCAGGTGCTAAACTCGAATAAGCAAATGAAAGTTACATAAAGACAGATTGGATCAATACTAGTTAGAACTGGATAAGAATAAAGCTGTTTAGAAAATCGAAGTGCTTTCTCAAGTGATAATGAGCTTCTCATGGGTGAAAGTGTCAGGGATATAATAGATTAGTAATGGGTCAGATTGCAAGACCTTACATTTTCTTCCAACTTCAAAATTCTACAGTTCTGAGAAGATGTAGATGTCATTATGAATGATATAAATAAAAGCAAATGAGTTAAGTAAAAGTTAATAGTGCTGTGAGTTTGCATGTCTTACTGACTCTCACATGGGCCCAAACTGAGTTCCCAAATATTGGCTTAGTCGGTCTACCTCATTGGTTCCACTTAACAATAACGCAGGTGAAATCTCTGTACCATATTCCTATATATACTCCAAGATCTTACAGCAGATGACATGGAACTATGTTTAGAAAAATAAATGATGTTAAGTCTTTGTTCATTTCAGTGAATACGAGCTTCTGGCCTACCTTCTTTAAACCCTCAAGGTGGGAAATGGAGAGTAGTGATTTGTAAATCTTCTAAAGAAAGGTGAAAATCAGAGAAGCAAGAATTCCTAAAGTCCTGATGTTTCACAGATTGTAGCCTGCCATTAAGAAAGCGTGGGTTTGGGATGAGTGAGCTGGAGTCATAAACATTATCAGGTAAAAGTGAGGTTTCCTGGGGCTGCAGAAAGAAATGAGCTTGTTACTACTTCTGGTATTAATCATAATAAGTGTTTTATCTAAGCCTGTCATGTTTAGTTTCTCCATGCAATTTACCTCTCAGCCACACTGTTCACAGTATCAGTTGGCCTTATCTTTTAACTTATAGTCCTCAAGTGCCTAAATGTATTTCCTCCCAAGTTCCCACAGTTAACTATGACAAAGTCAACATAAGTGCTATTTTAAGACAATGCCCCACCCGCATTATGAAAGACAGAGTTGCTTATGCCCGGCCACTCCTATCATCTGTTGAAAAGTTTAACAGGCAGCACTGATTCTTTGCCTAATTGCAGTTTTGCTGGGAGATTAGCAAAATTGTAAATGTGGAGCCCAAGTGCGTGCTTTAATACATTCATTTATCTCATTTTTTTTTACCTTTGCAAAGAAATAAAATAAAGACCTGCTTATCCTCTTTCTTGCCCATCTTTTTATCAATTGACACTCTGTTAGCCAATGGAGCCAAGTAGCTTTTGAAGGACCATAGAATGAAGCTAGATTGCTAAGCACCACACAACACGACTAGGGGCAACCAACTTATCCAACAAAAAATTTAAACCAACAACAACACAGAGACAGACTTATTGCTTAAAATGTTAGAGAGAGAAACTGGTAGCCCTTATAAACATAGTCCACTGTTCACATCAAAGAGAGATGTGAACCCGCGAGGCAGAGAGGGCTGGAAGATTAGGCAGTTAATAATATTCCACACTGCATGACCCTATTTCATTGTAGTCCTCTCATGATCTGCTAATAATCCTTTATAATTAAGCTTCCAGTATAATATTAAAATGTAATCCACATGAACACCAATCGCAGTGTATTTCAAAGGTTGAAGTGGTTACCGCTCCCACCATGCGTGACAATCACTAGGCAGCTTTAATTTCATATTTTTAAATGGTTTGCCCTAAGACTTAAAGAAAAATTATGATTCATCTCTATCCATAAGTGCAGCCAAATAGGTCTCATTTAAACCCAAACTGTTAAAAGTATGTCTAAGGTATATGCCTTATAAAGTTATATATTTTCCCCTTTAGAACTAAAAACCTTTACAACATCCCTAAAGGAGTGAGGTCATCTTCGGAGATGGCTTATGAAATGTTTACAGTAAATGAAGCTGGCAGTACCAGCTACTACAAATGGACGTCATGAAGCCACATGAGCAAAATATTCTTGATTTCGTAGTATATGTAATAATATTTAGTTAATCCCTATGACCTATACACGCATTCAACTATTGTGCTTATAATATTTTCTATTTCTTTTATTTCAACAGATTGTCTTCATTTATATTGAAAAATTCAGTTTTTGACCAATAACTTCATAATAATTTGAACCAAATAATAATCATTAAATGTAACATAGTAATATATTTTACTTTAATTGAAGTTATTTTATAAACTAGCGCAGCTGGATCAAGACTATAATATACTCAGTAAATCTGCTGAGCAGAATCATTGCAGAAAATTGTAAATATTGATGACAGAGGTAATGAATTTCCTTCCAAAAATGATTATAAACAGTTTAGCCTTATAATTATTTGTGATTCTGCCCCTTATGCAAAAACAAAGGAATCGAAGTGATGTTTATAGTTTTCAAAGTAAAACCTTTGGTTTTGTCTCCAATAAAGAAAGATCTCACTTGATGTGTAACTTACAGATTACAAAGTGGTATTAGTGTTGATTCTTTTCCTAGCTGACTGTTACTGTAGATTGGAAGATAGCATCCTGTCAGACAGGAAATAATTACTTCAAACCATTATGAATATATTCTAGACTCCCAAAGTGCTGTGGAAAAAATGCTCCACAATTAATTATTTGGTGATATTTCTATCAAACATGTGACTAAATTCAAACATTTTTTGAGGGGAAAGGTTTGTCTATGTTTTTAAGCAAAAGCAATAAACATAGTTCTAAGGGAATGATTTACGTGTGCCATTTAAGCTGCTTAAAAATGGTTTAAGTTAATGTGAATGGTAATTATGTCCTTTCAAAACTTTCTTGGAAATATTTAATTAGAGCACTTCTATTTTTATAGATGTTTTATGTAATCCTAAGCATCAAAAAGAATAGGCGGGCCAAAAAACTTTAAAAGTCACCTTTATTTGTTGTTAACTATATGCTGAGCCCTGTAGCATATGCTTATGAAAGTAAGAATGAATAAAACACAACATCTGACTTCAAGACCTCTTAATCTAATGGTAAGGTTTGAGAAATGGGGGGGAGAAAAGGCAGAGGGTAAACTAAAATACATAAAGCAGAACTCAGAAGCAAGAGTCCTTTAGAGAACTGACATGAAATGAAAATTGAGGAACTTGTTTAAGTGTGAGACTTTAAGAGCATGGCAGGAAATCGACAGAACTGGAGTGCATGCCCCAGACAGAGGCATTCAAAATAAAATATGTTTAAATATTGGGCCTGCAGATTAAAATACTCCAATTCTGTCTACAACTTGTAATCCTTTTATAAAACTAAAAGACAAATTAAACTATGGCATGACACATGCCACAGCAAGGGTACAAATAAGGTAATGAGTAAATCGGAGTGAGGGATAGAGGTCTTCAGAGAGAAGGTTACGTTTAACTGAATCCTGACAAACAAGGAGACTCAACACATAGTAAATGATGGATGAAATATGACATAGTGGTTTAAGAGCTTGGAATTGGAATCCACACTACCTATATCCAAACACAAGCATGTCAATCACCAGTGCTGTGAACCAGCAAGTTACTTAACATCTACAAGTCTCAGTTTTCTCACATGTAATATGGATACTTACTTTAGTGGGTTGTTTTCAAGATTAAATGATAAAATGTATGAGAATTACTGGTTAACTATTATATTTACACACATAATGATACCTACTAATCAGGATTATTCTGCCCTGAAAATGTCTTCCGAGCTACCCTCACACTCACCCTCCTGGCCATTTTCTCCACTCTGAACAAATCCCTTCCTTCCTTTAAGGATGAATTCTGGTCTGGATATGCTTTCTTCAACTACTGTGATCCAAAAAGGACTCTCTCAAATTTCTATCTAATGACACCCTATTAATTTACATATTTGTTTATATCAATCTTATTTATGTCAAGTATAGAATTCAACTCTATGATGACTTCCATTGCTTCTAAAATTAACTAGTTGGATGCTTTCTCTTTCTCCTCCACATAGAAGTTTGATAGGTATTTCATTTAGGTGTTTCTATATTTTCAAACTACTTGATTTGACTTGGTTTTTTTTTTTTTGTTTTTTTTTTTTGTAGAGACAGAGTCTCACTTTATCTCCCTGGGTAGAGTGCCGTGGCGTCACACTGCTCACAGCAACCTCCAGCTCTTGGGCCCAAGCGCTTCTCTTGCCTCAGCCTCCCTAGTAGCTGAGACTACAGGCGCCTGCCACAGCGCCCGGCTATTTTTTTGTTTTGCAGTTCGGCCGAGGCCAGGCTTGAACCCGCCACCTTTGGTATATGGGGCCGGCGCCCTACTCGCTGTGCCACAGGAGCTGCCCGATTTGACTTGTTTTTTTAATATAAGATGTGAAATGTTAGGGCTTACCTTATCATTTTTCCAAAATTGTCAACAAATACCATTTACCAAATAATCCTTTACTTCACAATTCAACTTGAATGCTTCCTGTAGCCCAATAAGTCTATTCAAGAACTCCTAGTACATTTGTCCGCCCAGTTGCAATATTACCACTGAAATATGTAAATTACAATAGAATCTCTGTAAGTTGAAAGTCCAAGGGACTGTAACAAACTGGTCAACCTACAGAGGTGGTCAACATAGGAACTAAGCCTACTGTACCGATAAGTGCATGGGGTGCATGTCCAGTCTATGAAAATTAAGTCAACTTAAGGAGATGGACAATGTAGGGAGGAGGTCAACCAAGGAGTATTTGCATTTCATTTTACTGTGGACTGTTTCAGAATATAAGTTCATATGTTATTGTTCTGTATACATATGCATGTGTGTGTGTGTATACATATACTAAATAGTTCTAATGTGTGTATATTATATATACCTATTTAGTTGGATTTTTTTTCTTTCTTTTTTTTTTTTTTTTTTTGCAGTTTTTGGCCGAGGCTGGGTTTGAACCTGCCACCTCCGGTATATGAGGCTGATGCCCTACTCCTTGAGCCACAGGTGTCACCCAGAACTATTTAGTTTTTATGAGAATTACCTTCAATAAATCTGCAAATTTGGCAAGGAGCATACTATACTATGTATTTGGTAAGTAATGTAACATTTAGGAACATATTAGATCTTTCAGATATGCATACCAAACATTTTTTTTCTACAACTCCTGGACATTGTCTTTAAGATATTAAGGAAAAAAATTGAATCACTCTCAATGCAACTAATAATGTGTCTGTTTGTAAATCTACCCACTTCCTTCTTCCTACTGGAAATGTTCTCTCCTGTGTATCTTATGATTACAATCCATTCACCAAAGAAACCCATTTCAAATGCCACCATCACTGTGAATTTCCTAATTATACCATGAATCTCATTCCTTTACAAAGCCCACTTTCTAAACTCCTATAGGGGAGGGGTAAAATATTGTCAGTAAGTTATACCATATCAAAAATTTGGACTTACTGTTAAAATGTCAACTTTCCCCTGTTTCTTTGGTTTCTAAAATCTATGCAATTAGTTAACTTTGCTTTTACCTGGTACCAACCGTCATGAGAAACTCTATAGTTTTTTGAATTTCCATAAAATTCCACTGGTAAACTACCAGATCTTTACTATACAAAATTTTATAACTTGTAGGAAAGGTATTTTATGAATCTTACAAAAATTATTTGAATAGTTTTAAATCCTCATTAGCTGATTTTCAATGTTCCCCAAGTTCCCTTGTCAGCTGGGCTGCCCCAAACAGACTTCTTTACTTCTTATGTTTTTCCCGCTCAGTCAGAACTCAAACAACAGAGCAGTCACTGTGTGGGCCGAATGACCTTCGTCTCCTCTGTTTTTAGTTTGTGATTACTATCATATTTTTATTTTTTTTTTTAATTTTTTATTTTTACATATACATGTGTTAATTAGGTTTCCACTTTTTTGCCTTCACAGAATTTAAAATGCTTAAAATTTAATAGCAATAACAAGGTTTAAGATAAGGACTAGGAACAAAAACCACATAAAGAATGAACGAAGACAATTACATTCAGAAAAGAAAACAGACAATTACTGTATTGAAATATTAAGCAATATTAGTAATAATAATGCCAAGAAAGTAACGTTCCCATTGTCAAATAAGACATTTTAGAGTGCTTTGACTCTCAGGCTCAGTATGAAGTCATCAGTTAACTTCTTTTTTTATCCAAAGTCTCAAAAAATAGATAAATAATATTATATAAATAAAAGTAAAAGAAAGTTTCAAAAAAAAGATCATGGCAAATCTTATAGACAATAGAAAAAGAAGAAATATTTCAAAATCATTCTACTTGATCTGGATACACCTGATATTGAAATTGGAGAAAATACATTGTTATAAAGGGAAATTAAAAACATATTTCACTTATAAGTGAGGATGCAATATCCTAAACAACATATTAACAAATTGAATTAAAAATTAATGTTTAAGTAATGTACTTTGGTCAAAATTGAATCCAATTTATGTGAGAATTAGTCACTCTTTTCTTTCCTTTTTTTTTGTTTTCTTTCCCTCACCCCCTCCCTCCTTCTCTCTCTGTCTGCTCTC
>CAUYON010184056.1:0-19592 GCA_963573935.1 Arctocebus calabarensis | reverse complement strand
AGTAGCTGGGACTACAGGCGCCCGCCACAGCGCCCGGCTATTTTTTTGTTTTGCAGTTCGGCCGAGGCGGGGCTTGAACCCGCCACCTTCGGTATATGGGGCCGGCGCCCTACTCGCTGAGCCACAGGAGCCGCCCGCAGCTGTCATTGTTGTTTGGCGGGCCCAGGCTGGATTCGAACCCGCCAGCTCAGGTGTACGTGGCTGGCGCCTTAGCCCATTGAGCCACAGGCGCCGAGCCCAAAAGGATTATTTTCCTTCCTCCTGTTTCTGTCTCTTCATACACAGGGAGGTAATAACAGATTTGATTAGCTTGCTTTTCACAGTTGCTTTAATTCATTCAGTTCCAATCATTAAAAAAAATATATTTCTAGGCAGGACAAGAGACAGATTTTTCTTCTTCCTCCCTTTTCCTCCATCTCATAACTTTCTAATCTGTACCCTGAATTGTATTTCACAACAAATGTATTTATTTCCCATCTCGACAACTGGCTGGGAATATCAGTAAACCACGCGGATTGCTATCATCTCAAACTTTAGTTCATTGCTGTTGCTACCATATCCCAACTTGCCAGCTTCAGTGAACGCGCTTCTTGAGCAGAATTGTTTGTTTCCATGAGTGTTCTGACCCCCAAGAATCAGCTTTATGGAGCAAGGTAGTAAAGGCAGGACGCCCAGGTCTGAGAAAGTAACACCTGCAGTGCTCGAATGAGGAGACGAGTCGCTTAGGGATAACACAAGGTGTGCTAAAATACTGTAGGTTTATTTTAAAGGTAAAAAGCAGAACCTCCCCTTAGCAACGGGTTAAATCGTTTTTAAGTGATCTGGACTCTGAAATATGTCCTGTTTACCCGAAAAGAGCCATGGACACAGGTAGAGACAAAGGTCCTGGGCTGGCTGTGAGATCTGTGTAAGAGTCCCTTATCTCCTATATACACAGTACAGTCGGTGACAATCTCAGTCCGAGAAGTCAGGGGTGGGGAGGAATGATCCCATTTCCCTCTTGTTCAGCTCCACTTAAATTGGATTTCAACCTTTGATAGGCAGGAAATGAAACCTTGGTCACGGCCAGGCACTGGGGCTCATTCCTGCAAACCCAGCACTCTGGGAGGTCCAGGCAGGTAGATCCCTTGAGCTCAGGAGTTCAAGACCAGCCTGAGCAACAGCAAGACTCTGTCTCTACTAAAAATAGAAAAACCAGCCAGGCATGATGGTAGGTGCCTGCTACGCAGTAGTCCCAGCTACCCAGGAGGCTGAGGCAGGAAGATCACTTGAGGCCAAGAGTTTGAGGTTGCTGTGAGCTATGATGCTATAGCACCCTCTACCCAGGGTGACAGAGTGAGACTCTGTCTCAAAACAAACAAACAAAAAACAACTTGGTCATTATGATTTGTTTTGTCCTTGAACCCAATTCCTGTCATGCAAAGTCTGTCTAGGCCCAGTATTGAGGGGAGGCCTCAGTCATGAGGACAAAATGCCCTTCGCTGTGTCCCCTTTGGTCTGAGAACTCAGGGGCTTGTTTCCACACTTGGCTCTGGAAGTCCTCGCAGTCAGTGGTCATCTGTGTGAGGGGCATGTTCCCTAGGGACCCCCCACAGCCAAACCTCTGAGGTCCCACTGACTCCGTAAACCACTCACAGGACGAATTCTACCCCACCTCCACCACATCTCTTAGGAAAACTCCCTCTTGAGGCTTTCAAGGCCAAGTCCTTTTTTCCTCCCTTTCAGGACACTGCTAAATCTCAGTTCACTGAAGCCCCAATAAAACACAGGAAGTGCCTCTAACTTGTAACAGGAAGTCAGAAGAATATAAACTGAAAGCTTCTGTTTTCTAAAGGGCACCCACCCCTTGCCACTTCAAATTTCAAGAAAAAGGAGTTAATGTCAGTGGAGGGGCATGGAGAGAAAAAACGCAGATAACACAGACAAATTAATATTTCAACAAGTTATCGCACCATGATTTAACATTTTGATTGTTGGCTAAGTGCCAACTTTTTTGAACCATCCCTTATTGGTGTGATCCTTTTGTTTGTTTGTTTGTTTCGTTCTCTTTGTTTTTAACATTGAGACCTTTCTGGAAAGCCTGTTTAGTGGCATAGAGAAAAACTGAAGCTGTTTGGCCAAATTCAGTGGCAGGGAGGTCGTCTCCATCGCTGAGCGCACACCCACACACTGCGCAATAAGTGGACCAGAGAGCGCTGCTTCTGAGGCAGCACAGAAAACCCCTTTATCGGGCCATCGGCTGGATACTTTGTCAGATATGAATCTGATGTTCATTTAAGTGTGCCCAGAATGTTCTGCTTTTAGTACAGAGACAAAGGCGAACAAAATCCTCTGGGGCTAACCTAGAGGAGAAGCAATGCTGATTTTATGGAGCATAGAGAAAGAAAGGGTTAGAGCAATGTTCTGAATGCTTGAAGTGTTGGCAAAGAGTTTGCCTTTGGTCGTGAACAAGTGAAAACCGAACAGAACTCTACCCAGTGGGGACAAGCAAACCGGAAGAGGACAGGTACCGCATGCAAAAAGCCAGGCACCACGAGAGTTTCCTATTCCAAAGAAATTCATTCAGTTGGTAGAATAAATCAGAATAACAGTAGTTTAACCACATCAAAAGTTTATTTTTTTTTTCCTAGTAGGTAGGCAAATGAAGACTTCTCCAAAAGGTTTTATCCCTGTCTCAGGCTCCTCTATCTTTATGCTTTGGGGCCTCAGGATATGCCCTTCTATTTGACTCATGTGTGCAGGGTGGCTGCAGCACCCCCTACTATCACACCCACACTCTGAAAGAAGAAAGAGAAAATAGGAAGGGAGATGAGGCCTATGCCAAGCTAAGCAGCAGCTTGAGGGCCAAGGCATTTTCTGGGGTCTTCTCCCCCTACGCACCACTCTATATTGTTATTTTTATGCAATTTTCAAAGGGAAGCTAATTACAAATACATTCTTCAATATGTTTGCGTGTGTGTGTTTGTTTTTTTTTAAGAGACAGAGTCTTACCTTGTTGCCCTCGGTAGAGTGCCGTGGCATCACAGCTCACAGCAACCTTCAGCTCTTGGGATTAGGCGATTCTCTTGCCTCAGCCTCCCGAGTAGCGGGACTACAGGAGCCTGCCACAATGCCCAGCTATTTTTTTTATTGCAGTTTGGCTGGGGTTGGGTTAGAACCTGCCACCTTCAGTACGTAGGGCCAGTGCCCTACTCACTGAGCCACAGGCACCGCCCGTATTTTTTTTTTTTTTTTTTGAGACAGAGTCTCACTGTGTTACCCTGGGTAAGTGGCCATCACATCATAGCTCATAGCAACCTCAAACTCTTGGACTTGAGTGATTCTGCCTCAGCTTCCCTGAGGACTGGGATTACAGGCACACGCCACCATGCCCAGCTAGTATTTTTTTCTATTTTTAGTAGAGATGATGTCTCACTTTAGGTTAGGCTGGTCTGGAACTCCTGAGCTCAAGGAATCCACCTGTCTCAGCCTCCCAGAGTGCCGGGATTACAGGCGTGAGCCACTGCACCCGGCCTATCTTGATGTAATTCAACAATTGTTTTTGGTTCCGTATTGACATTAACATTCTCTCAGTTGTCCTTGGCTGTAACTGGGTGGATGACCTTGCTCCTAATATAGCCCCAAGACCATTTATTTGATTCCAAAGTTAAAAATCTATTGTCACAGATTTCGTCCTGTAGGTGTCGGAGTGGTGCAGAGAGAACAGGAGGCTGTGATTTGGAAATTCCCTGAAAATTCTAATACCAGGACGTGTGTGCTCAACTGCTTCTTTGGTAAGGCATCCAACTCTGAGGTACAAACTCTCCTCCTCAGAAATAAACAGAAACAGACAACAAGGAATCCGTTCCAGAGATGAATGTAGTGAACAATAACACATGACACACTTGAAAATTGCTAACAGAGAAGATTGTTCACCACACAAAGAAATAAGTATGTGAGGTAAGGCCTGGGTTAATTAGCTTGATTTAGCTATTCCAGTGTACGGACATTTCTAAACATCCTGTTGGGTAGTGTACCATAAACACTACACAAAAATGATAAACCTCAGGAAGAGGTTTAGAACATACAGTCTTTTATGAAGTCAGCGCATTTACGGAACACTCATACAGCGGAGAGTGTCTTTAAATAGTTCTCTTCTCGTACTGGCATAGTCCCTTCTCAGTCCTTGGGGGCAACTGCTAGATATTTTGTACAGCTGTTTAGTAATCAGGTGATAGTCTCGCTGCTGAATTCCCTGTGGAGTAAGAACTAAAGCGGTACACTGAATAAATCGGTGGACCCCAGCCACCATCTGTTCTCCACGTCCGGGTGGCTCTTCCACACCTGCCCTGCACTTACCCTGGGACTCAGAGCAAAAGGAAGGGGAAAAAATGTTCCAGGATTGTTGCTAGAAAAGGTGGTATTTAGTGAAGCTCAGCTTACAGATATTCACACCCAGTTCACAGGCTGCTTCTTTTCTTTCTTTCTTTTTTTTTTTTTTTTGTGGAGACAGAGTCTCACTTTCTCGCCCTGGGTAGAAGACCGTGGCATCACACAGCTCACAGCAACCTCCAGGTCCTGGGCTCAGGCAAGTCTCCTGCCTCAGCCTCCCGAGTAGCCAGGACCACAGGCGCCCACCACAACGCACAGCTATTTTTCTGTTTTGCAGGTCGGCCGAGGCCAGGTTTGAACCCGCCACTTTCAGTATATGGGACCAGCGCCCTACTCGATGAGCCACAGGTGCCACTCTTCTTTTCTTTTCTTTTTGAAACAGGGTCTTACTCGGTCACCTGGGTAGAGTGCTGTGGTCATAGCTCAGAGCAACCTCAAACTCCTGGGCTCAACCCATTCTCCTGCCTCAGCCTCCTGAGTAGCTGGGACTACAGGCACCTGCCGCACACCCAGCTACTTTTTCTACTTTCAGTAGAATTGGGGTCTCGCTCTCACTTAGGCTGGTCTCAAACGCCTGAGCTTGATGAATCCACCCACCTCTGCCGCCCAGAGTGTTGGGATTACAGGCGCGAGCCACCGTGCCAGTCCCGCACCAGCTGCTTCTGGAAAACTCTCAAGGTGTGAGCGACATAGCTTTTCTTTGCAGGCTTCTAGTGGCACCTTGGGGACAGGAAAGTTAACAAAACCTGTTCTGCGAACTGCTGAGCCAGAGAGTGGGAAAAATCCAGTCTTGGACTCTCAAATTCCTGCCTTTGAACTAAGACTCCGGCAGCCCTGGGCTCTGCTGAGTAAACCAGCATTTCAAGGAGGGCCAGCACCATAGACAAGGGCTAGCTCGGCGTGCAGAAGAGCCTAGAACCACCCCTGCAGGTCAGGGGCCCAATCCCCACACACAGTCCCCATTCACCCGTGAGGCTACCTCTGACACCAATGGCAGTTCCAAGGGTTAGCGTCTCACAGTTTATTTCTCCAGATCTCCTTAGGTTACCATCTACATTGTCATATGTACATCTCAAACAAAAAAGAGGTAACAAACTAACCAGCTCTTCTTATAACCTCTCATTACACTCTTCAAAATTTGGGAGCAGGGAGAATAACGCATATAAGAACGTATAAACGAACTCGAGCACTCAGCTTTCTACTTTGGATTCCTCTAGAATATCTTTGGCATCTCCGCAGAGCAATAAAGGTAGCGTGACAAGTGCCAAATCGTGCCTCACACACACCCACTCTGCTTTCCATGGCAGTCTTTGGGACATCTTTTTAGAGAAAAAGAATTTGGTCTTATTCATGTAAATGTTCATAAAGCAAATAGTGCACTACTCTAAAACTTTTTTGGGGGGTGGTTGGACAGAGTCTCACTCTGTCATGCTGAGTAGACTGCTGTGGCATCATCATAGATCACAGCAACCTCAGACTCCTGGGCTCAAGGGATCCTCCTGCCTCAGCCTCCCAAGTAGCTGGAACTACAGGCACCCACCACCACACCCGGCTGGTTTTTCAATTTTTAGTAGAGACAGGGTTTTGCTCTTGCTCAGATTGGTCTCAAACTCCTGAACTCAAAGGATCCTCCTGCCTCTGTCTCCCAGAGTGCTGGGATTACAGGTGTGAGCCACCGAGCCCCATCAACTTTAAATCTTTTTGTTTTGACATATTGGTATCAACTGGCAGCTTTCATTTCTATTCAAAAGGTCTGGGAAAATCCATGGCAACAGACATTTCTTTTTTTGTAAATTACTGTACTCCTTAATAACCACAGGACAGTTGGTAAACACAAGTATTTACAAGCAAATGCGATGTGTTACAAGTAAAGAAGGCAAGTCTGTGAGCAAAGATGAACAACTCCGAGCTAAATGAGAAAGTTTTCAGGATTAGTGATTTGCTCCCGATTACACCCAGAGAGTTCTAAATTCCTTGCCAGAACCAGTTTCGAAAGGAGATGTAGGGTAGGCAACAGAAAGCCATGGGTATTTTAGACCGAATTAGAAGTACGCAATTCACGTGGCATGGTCTGGTTTTCCTCTGTCATCTGCTGTTCATGCCAAATCTGGAGCGTGGATTCAGGGTAGGGAACTACATACTAAAAGGGAATTAGTGTGGCAAAGGAATTGTCATAACTCTGACCGGAGTGCACCCTTTTTAGAAAGTAAGGTCAGAAACCAGCAACCCCGTCCCCAGACTCCTGGAGTGCCCCAAGGCCAGAGTTCCTGGAAACACCCTACCCCGTATCCTGAGCAGCCCTAAGGATATACCTATAATCCCAGCCCTAACAATAGCCATATCCTGACCCACACTACAACAGAGCCCCCGGCCCTCTGCCCCCTTCCAGCTCTCCTGTGAGGCTAATAAAAGCCTGGCGGACACCTGGTCAGCCCATTCTGCTTTCCCCTCTACTAAAGCCTTTCCTTGTCTGTGGCCTCCTCTCCTTTCTTGCGGACGCTCGCCCTGGTTCTATGCCAGAACCTCTCAATTAGAACATCTATAACAGGAAAGGGAAAACAGCTGGGTGAGACATAAAGGATGAATTGAAGAGATCTGGCTCCTTCGGCCTGGAGCAAACGAAGCCTTGGCAGAGGGGACATTTTATGACATCAAATATTTCTGAGCTGGACTTTGAAGGTAGTTCAATGCATATTGTTTGGTTTGCCCCAAATGGCATAACTTAGACCAAATGGTCAGATACTACAGAAAAACAGATTTTCAACTGTAAAAGAGGAAGACTCTTCTAGCTGGCAGAGAGAGAACTGTCTGAAGTGGAGGAACCTTCCAGAATGTGCTGGCCCCACAGCACACTTGAGCTGCATGAGCAAATCCAGGACAACCATCCAGTAGGAAGCAGGAAAAGACATCTAGGGGCATCGGAGGGAATTGAAAGCAGGTCCGTGAGCCCAAGACGGACCTCACTGTTGAGTGAGAATCAGAGGTACCCACGTACGTATGTTGCAGGAAGACAAGGCCCAACGGAGAGAAAGAGCACCCAAACACCACTTTTATAAGAGGAAGGGCTTTATTCACCAGCTGGGAGCTTACGGCGTAGAAAAATTCCAAATGGCCGCACTCCCCGACTGGCTTGGTCTTTCCCTTTTTATCGACAGTCAAAAAGTTCCACCCCACAGGTCCCCTTCTCATTGGCCAGTTTGAATCAAGCGGGAGATGCTAGTCCAGCCCCCACAGAACTACAGGATTTCATAGAACTTAGAAACTTCCAAGTTCCAGGAAGTTAAGTTTACAAATTCCTAAGGGCTGAGTCACCATGGAGAGGACCTTGCAAGTGTATCCTTGTGCTCTCCTTGACAAGACCTGTTCTCCCAGACCTCACTCTTCTCGGTATCCTCTCTCACATAAACCTTCACAGTTCCAGAGAGGAAGAAGCCGGGCACAGTGGCTCATGCCCGTAATCCCAGCACTCTGAGAGGTCAAGGCAGGGGGATCCCTTGAGCTCAGGAGTTCAAGACCACCTTGAGCAAGAGCGAGACCCTGTCTCTACTAGAAATAGAAAAACTAGCCAGGCATGGTGGGCACCTGTAGGTAATCCCAACCACTTGGGAGGCTGAGGCAGGAGGATCACTTGAGCTCAGGAGTTTGAGGTTTCTGATGATGCTATAGTACTCTATCCAGGGCAACAGAGTGCACCTCTGTTTCAAAAAAAAAAAAAAAATGATTTGAGTCTAATAAGACAAACTGACAGTGAAGAGATGAACAGGAAAAAAAGCATCAGAATTCATTAAAATGCAAGAATGAGACTCAAAGAAGCCACTGAAATTTTTACACCGAGGCTACAGAAGGAATAGGGTGTGGAGCCCCTGGGGAGGTGGCCACACAGGTTCTGGGGGTGGAGGGGAGGAAGGTGTGGCAAGCAGAGACTGCCTCCTTATGCAGGTGAAATCTCTCAGCTAACCTCCAGGAAGAAGAGATGATAAAGGTTTCTCTGTCGGACTGTGACAAGTATCAAGTTTTTAGTTTCTTTGTTCTGGGAATTAACCTTTTCTAGATCTGGATGAGGCTGAGAAGGGGGGTGTCTTAAGTCATTTTGAGTTGCTATAAGGAAACACCCGAGGCTGGGTAATTTATAAACATAGGTTTGTCTGACTCACAGTTCTGTAGGTGGTACAGAAACAGGGGGCCCAGCCTCTGCCCCTTGAGGGAGCAAGAGAGAGGAGGGGTCTCAGGCTCTTGTAAACGAACACCTCTGCGGTGGGGTAGGCAGGACTAATAGAGAGCTTACAACCAGGCCATTCCTTGTTTCCTTTCTTTTTCTTTTCTTTGAGACAGAGTCTCTTGTCACCCTGGATAGAGTTCAGTGCTGTGGTGTCATAGCTCCCAGCAACCTCCAACTCTTAGGCTCAAGCAATCTTCCTGCCTCAGCCTCCCGAGTAGCTGGGACTCCAAGCGCTCACCTCTACACCTGGCTAGTTTTTCTATTTTTAGTAGAGACAGGGTCTCGCTCAGGCTGGTGTCAAACTCCTGAGCTGAAGGGTTCCTCCTGCCTCAGCCACCCAGAGTGCTGGCATTACAGGCCTGAGCCACTGTGCCCAGCCTACCACGCCATTCCTGAGAGATCCCCGCCCGTGACCCCTCTCACCAGGCCCCACCTCCAGCACTGGGGGTCAAATTTCAGCCGGAGATTTTCAGGGGCCAAATATGATCCGGCCCCGTCAGAGGGCATCAGAGCCTGCCTGGTACCCACCCTTTATCCCCCTAATACAGATCTCCCAGAGGCGAGTCTCCCAGCTAGGGAGCTATTCCTGGGCTCTGCACCCCTGTGGATAGCCATCTCGGAATATGCCAAACAAGTGTATTTTGGGATAAAATATTCTGGTTTCTTTCAATAGAATCAGAAATATGCATTTTTCCAAAGAGTAAAAGCAGTGCAGGGACATATTAAAAGAGAAGATGTGAGAAAGAAGAGGGCAAAAGGATCATGTGCTGGAGAAAATGTTGCGCGGAGAAGAAAACGGCAGGAAGTGTGTGGGGAGAGTGGAAGGACACTGGCCAAGTGCTCCACAGCCCCCCCGTGGGTCTGCGTAGCATTAAAATTAGGTTGTTGACTGATTTTCCCCACAGATTCAGAAGGAAGAAATAAGAAGAGATGGTCTTTTTTTTTTTTTTTTTTGCAGTTTTTGGCCGGGGCTGGGTTTGAACCCGCCACCCTCTGGCATATGGGGCTGGCACCCTACTTTGAGCCACAGGCGCCCCACTTTTTTTTTTGAGAGAGAGAAAGAGTCTCACTTTATCACCCTCGGTAGAGAGTGCCGTGGCGTCACACAGCTCACAGCAACCTCCAACTCCTGGGCTTAGGCGATTCTCTTGCCTCAGCCTCCCAGTAGCTGGGACTACAGGCGCCCGCCACAACGCCCGGCTATTTTTTGTTGTTGTTGCAGTTTGGCTGGGGCCAGGTTTGAACCCGCCACCTTCAGTATATGGGGCCGGTGCCCTACTCACTGAGCCATAGGCGCCACCCAGAGATGGTCATTTTTGCTATTGGAAGATATTAAAAATAGATTTGAAAATTTCTGTGTGTGCATATATACATATATATCCCTCCCCCATTTCACAGACCCAAGTTCCTGCTCCTTTTAAGAATGGTCTGAGGCAGAGTGCAGGGGCTCACGCCAATCACCCTAACACTCAGGGAGGCCGAGGCAGGAGGGTCCCAAGAGACCATCTCCTTCCGTCACTTTGCTGAGAAAATCATCACACAATGAGCTGGGGACCCACTCACGCTCAGGAGTTCGAGATCAGACTGGGCAAGACCGAGACCCTGACCCTAATACAAACAGAAAAACTAGCAGGGCATGGTGGCAGGCGCCTATAGTCCCAACTGCTCAGGTGGCTGAGGCAGGAAAATCACTTAGAGCCCAGGAATTGAGGTTGCTGTGAACTACGATGGCACCACAGCACTCTACCCAGGGTGACAGAGTGAGACTGTCTCAAAAAAAGACAAAGAAAAAAAGAAAGAAAAGGATGGCCTGAGCCTGGAGTATTGCTGTCCACACCAATGAAACCACGTTATGCTGAAGACTTGACCCAGGGCATCAGGAGCCGCCAGCCGTCTTCCGTCGCAGGTGCCAGCTTCCCTGTCAGAGCCGATTATCTCTCCAAGGTTTGCTCTGAGCCCCCTGCCCCATCAGCTCCATTAAGCTGACACAGCTCAGCTCACCCCAAATGGAGCTGGCTTTTCAGTTCCTGCCCAGGGAACAAAACACACTGTCCTCCCCAACGTGGCACCCTTCTGCCACCACAAACATCACTGTGACAGAAAACCAAAGGCTTGTCAGCCACCACAGGAGGCGAGAGACCATCTCCTCCCGTCACTTTGCCAGCTGGGGACCCACTCACACCCTCCAGCTCCCAGGGAAGCTCTGTTTCCACACCTCACACTGCCATAGCAACATCTGTGTCTAAATCAATATCTTTTCACTTTTTTATCTCATGGTACACTTGAACTGATAGTCAAACCTTTCATAGCACACTTAAATTATATTGATCAAAAAAAGGAGCAAAAAATATATATATACACTTACAGTACTTTGAACGTCTTTCAAAAATAATTTAATTAAAGATCTTGAAAATTTTTCTTAGCATTCTGATTGAAAATTGGCGGTCTAAATTACCTCTGATCCCATTGATTGCACATTTTGCTCAGGTATCTTAGTTTTAGACTTGAAAACACATTTCAGTCTTAGATTTTTAAATATCTCAAAGACGTGAGGTCTGTAGTGGAGAGTATGACAGTGGCATGAGTATTCGTGTCCCAGCTGCAGAGCTGTGGCGCCACAGTGGCACCTGCTGCTCCATGGTAGTGATCCTCTGCCAGCCAGGAACCCTGGCAGGCTGGTCCCAGCTCCTGGCTGCTAATTGCTCAGTGTCCTGGTCCCGGCGTTCACCGTCTGAGACAGTACTCGGAGTGTGACTGGCCCAGACAAGGCAGCTGAGAGCAGAGAGCTGGGATTCTTCTCCGAGGACATCGCCTTAACAGTAAGAAACTGATTGAGCCCGTGAGTTGAGATTGCAGTGAGCTGTGAGGGCACCACCGCTCTCTAGTCTGGGCGACAGGGAGAGGCCTTGTCTCAAAAATGATAAAAAATTTGAATTCCAGGGACTTTGGTATTCTGCAATGCGAATTCTTTTTTTCTGGATATGTAAAATGTAGGCAGATTATAGTTTCCTTAAAAGAATCTAGTTTTCACATAATTTTGGCCAATCCCCTCACTGTTTTTCTTTTGAAAATATTATTATTGAAAATGTTTAATCCCAAATTCACAGCACAAAGTTTCAGTTGGATTAAAATTGGCTCTGAGAGTCTGGGCACAGTGGCTCATGCCTGTCATTCTAGCACTCTGGGAGGCTCGGGTGGGAGGATTACTTGAGGTCAGGAATTTGAGACCAGCCTGAGCAAGAGTGAGATCCCATCTCTACTAAAAACAGAAAAATTAGCCAGGCAAAGTGGTGGGTGCATATAGTTCCAGCCACTTGGGAGGCTGAGGCATGAGGATCGCTTCAGCCCAGGAGCTTGAGGTTGATGTGAGCTATAAGGTCACTGCAGCCTGAGTGACAAAGTGAGACTCTGTCTCAAAAAAATAAAATAAAATAAAAACAAAAGTGAATTTGGCACACTGTAACATTAACAATTCTATTTTTTGGAGAGAGAAGTAAAATGCAGGAGAATTACAGTTTTCCTAAAAGAATCTAATTTTCACATAATTCTGTCCAATCCCTATTGTTTTCTTTTGAAAATATTAGCATTGAAAATGTTTGATGCAAAATTCACAGCACAAAAGTTCCTTTGGATTAAAATTAGCTCCGGAGAACAGTCAGTAAGGACCAACAACAGGGAATATATTAAGGTGGTGGTGTCAGGAGTCCCGGGAGTAGGAATGGTCACAGTTACTCATCTCCAAAGAGGGATCAAATGACCATCAGCCAAAAGAAAGCTTTGGATTAGGCAAAATGATCTCATTTAGTGCATTCAGATAAAATAAATACTCCAGCAGATTCCGCAGCAATTTTACTTTGGAGGTTGTTGTGGGAAACAGGTGGAGAAGATAGATTCACACACAAGGAAATACACTGACAGGCCAGGGGTAGTTTTCTGCATTGATGGGCGGTTAATTAGCCACCAACTCTCAAAGAAAAGATTTAGACACATTTCCTGACTTTAGTATGTTCAGCAGGTGTCACACATACATCAGTTATGGGATTGAAGAGAATGATGGTAGTTAAAGACAATTGTATAAAAACCCTCCTACAGAGCAAGGGCTGAGGTGGCCTTCCCAGAAAGAGCAGCCTTCCCCAGGGACTGACCTCAGGGGTCCGGAAAACAGATCAGAGAAAAGGAAATGCTGGTGGCAGTTCTGTTTCATGTGATCTCAAACACTAGCATCAATAGTTAATTTTGAAAGCTAAGAAAATATTCTAATAATGATGGAAGAACAGGGCTTTACCAGTTCTCAATTGCAAGAAGCAATGGAATAACTCTGGAAAGGAAAGAATACCAGAGGAACAGAAATACTTAAGGATTATACTGAGCTTCACTCCAAAGTTAATATGCTGATAGGGCAAAACTCTAGACAGTGGGAATTTTCCCAAGGTTGTTCCTTTTGGGAATACAAGTAAAATTCAACTCCAAGGGCAATATTTTATGTAAGATGCAACAAGGCTATGCATTATATAATACTTTTCTTTAAACAGCTAATAACTGGTTTTCCACATGTAGATAATTCCTCACTTCTTGTTGCAATTCACTGTGTGTGTATTTTTTTTTTAGATATTCTGTCACCCTGGGTAGAGTAGAGTGCTGTGCCATCATAGCTCACAGCAACCTTCAACTCTTGGGGTCAAGAGGTCCTTTTGCCTCAGTTTTTCTATTTTTAGTAGGGAGGGGGCCTCCCTCTTGTTCAGGCTGGTCTCAACCTCCTGAGCGCAAGCTATCCACCGCGTTGGCCTCCCAGACGGCTGGGATCACAGGTGTGAGCCAATGTGCCCCACCTTTGATGTTCTTTTTCTAAACACAGAATTGCCATGGAGGTAATAAAATGATTGATAAGGGGTGTCCAGCCACCCTGCAGAGTGTGCCCAGTGACAAAGAGCCATACTTTCTAAAAACGCTGCGGTCCACACCTGCGGTGCATCTTAGAGGGGTACAGGTGAAACTTACTAAGTACAGAATATAAATGTCTGAACACAATAACTAAGAATTAACCATGAAGGCTATGTTAACCAGTTCCATGAAAAGATTTCAAATTGTATATAAAACCAGCACATTGTACCCCATGATTATATTAATGTACACAGCTATGATTTAATAAAAAAAATTTAAAATGCTGCAGTCAGGGGGCTCTCCTTTGAAGGATGACTTCACTGGGAAGTAGTATCACTGTGTTGACGCATTGTACTCAGCGTTTCCTGGAGGTTCCACTGACATGGTCCTCTCTTACAAACACTGCTTACACACGGCACAACAGTTTGGCACCTGTCAGTGATTCATAGGTCTTACTGAACCACTGGAAAAGCTGCTATCATCCATAGCAACTGTAAATATTGAAGTTTGAAAAAGATACAACCCACAACCTAACTCCCTGTAGCAACAAGTAACTAAAGTCATGGAACAGAGATGGTTATGGTTCCAACCATGGTGTGACAGTTCAAAATGCTAAAGAGTTTGACAATTTCAAAGCAGGGGTAATGTTCTGTCTCAGCAGGTGGCTATCATACTCTGGCTTTTTGACACATAAATAATGTTTGTGTCTTTGATGAATATGTTCTTATTAATGTCCCATTCCTTCATGAAGATAAATCAAAACAGAAAGGGCAAGATTCTGATAACACTTCTCCCTGGTGTGATAGCCAAAGACATTTATTCACATCTTAAACCATTAAGATTTGTATTCTAACTAGGCGAGGTGGCTCACACCTATAATCGCAGCTCTCTGGGAGGCCGGGGTAGGTGGATTGCCCCGAGGAGTTCCGAGACCAACCTGAGCAAGAGACCTCTACCTCTACTCAAGATAGAAAAACTAGCTGGGCATTGTGGTGGGTGCTTATAGTCCCAGCTACTTGGTAGGCTGAAGCAGGAGGATCACTTGAGCCAGGAGTTCGATGTTTTTGTGAAATTTGATGCCACACACTACTCAGGGTGACAGAGTGAGACTCTGTCTCCAAAAAAATTAAAAAAAGATTTGTGTTCTAAATGGACCTGTCTAGCAACTAAACACAGGGTAAATGAGCCAGGAGACAAGGTAAGAATGGAAACCAGACAGGAAAACATTTCAATAGTCAATGTCAAAGATAAGAAAGCCCCAAGCTAGGACCATGTCTGTAAAAAAGAAAAGTAAAAAAACACACTTATATTTAGAAGTTAAATCAATCCCACTTGATGATTCATTGGATGATGGGAGTCGGAGCAAGAAAAATGAAACCCCCAAGAATAAATTCCTGGGTGTTGCAGGGACAGTATAACTCACTGGGGTTAGTCATTAAATGTGGGGGGAACTAGGAACAAAACAATGACGAAGAACACAAACCAACTTGTTCCGACAGCGATCTGCATGTTAGCCCCTCTGTCGCCAGAATTTCTCTCTATGCTGAGTCCTTGGTCGCGGGGTTGGAAGAATAAAACCACAGCCCACGAGGATCAGCGACAGGACAGAGTTTATTGACAGGCAGAAAGATTGATAAGCATGATACACAAAAGAGGGGAACAGAACCTCCCGCAGCAGGGGGGATTCAAGTGGGAGGCCCCCAGGCTTAAGTCCAGAGGGTTTAAATGCTGCTTTTCCCATCCTGCAGGCAGGGGGTCTTGGGGAAGTCAGTCACAATGGGCCAGAGGTCTGTGGGCAGAAATTAATCCTAAAATAATTCTAAAATTAGCACAGGAATATGGTCTTTGTAGTTTTTTGCTCAAACAAGGAATTAGGGTGTGTGCTCCCTTCTCAATGAGGAACTGCCCAGAACTTTGTTCAGGCCCGTGCTGGGGCCCAGAGGGTGCACCCTGGAAAGGGCAGCCTGTTTGTGTCTAGAGATGGGGGTCTGATTTCTAAGCTCACCCAGGCCTAGAGATTGGGGGGGTCCCTGCCCAACCCTACAGGAGTGAACCCTGTATTACCGCAGCTTTGCTTTATCTTCTGGAAAAAAAATAATAAATAAAAGATGCAGTAGGAATAAAATAAAACTAGCAGGGGTGTGTGGTGGGCGCCTGCAGTCCCAGCTACTCAGGAGGCCGAGGCAGGAGGATCCCTTTAGCGCAGCAGTTTGAGGTTGGTATGAACTATGACGCCATGGTACTCTACCCATGGAGACAGAATGAGACTGCAAAAAAAAGAGGAGGAGGGGCCCGGCGCCTGTGGCTCAAGCGGCTAAGGCATCAGCCATGTACACCTGAGCTGGCGGGTTCGAATCCAGCCCGGCCAAAAAATAGCCAGGCATTGTGGCAGGTGCCTGTAGTCCCAGCTACTTGGGAGGCAGAGGCAGGAGACTCGCTTGACCCTAGGAATTGGAGGTTGCTGTGAGCTGTGATGGCACAGCACTCTATCCAGGGTGACAGCTTGAGGCTCTGTCACAAAAAAAAAAAAAAAAGAGGAGGAAGAGGAGAAGGAGGAAGAAGAGGAAGAGGAAGAAGAAGAAGAAAAAGAAAAAGAAGAAAGTGCTCCCTTCCAGAGCCAATCCCAGGCTCACACACAATGGCCAGATATGATCATTTGGAACACGCCGAAGATAACACATCAGGTGGACCAAGCAGAAACTATTCCCTAGTCAGATAGTTAAGTGTGCTCCCACACCCACAGGGTCTCTGGCAAAAAGAGAATCAGTGATTGTTTTCAGGACACAACCTATCTTCTGGTCATTCACTGTATTTAAGGGTACGCAAAGATTTGGATGTATTTTTCATTTTAGAGTGTAGGTTCAGTCATTCTTGAAAATCCTTTTTCATTTTCTGAAGTATCGAGTTTATTGATTGATTGATTGATTGAGATAGAGTGTCACTATGTTGCCCTTGATAGAGTGTTGTGGCGTCACAGCTCACAGCAACCTCAAACTCTTGGGCTTAAAAGATTCTCTTGCCTCAGCCTCCCAAGTAGCTGGGTCTATAGGTGCCTGCCAAAACACCGGCTATTTTTTTGTTGCAGTTGTCAATGTTGGTTAGCTGGTTCGAACCCACCAACCTGGGTGTATGTGGCCGACTGCCCTGAAGTCTCAAGTTTAAATCCACCTAATGGACCATCAAGCAACGCCCCTAGGAATTCTCAGAGTCTAGCTGAATGAAGGATTTGACATTCAGAGGTGTCAACATAAGATGAAAATCCCTGCTAATAAATTTTGTTTGACTGAGTACATTTGTGCTTAGGGTGAGCTAACGGTTTGAGCAGTGCCCAGCAAATGCTGCATCTGGAAGGTTTCACGTGATCTTTACAACCATATGCATTCACTCAGTCGTTCCCTAAACATTCAGTACGCCATTACTATCCTGGACCCCATGGAAGACTAGTTAGAAAAGGGTGATTCTTTCAGGAAATCTTATTATTTTGCCACTATTGTGCCTTGCCCAGTCTTGGCACTTAGTAGATGCTGAATAGATAATTACTAAAAGAATAGAGGATTAAATATTGTTTGGCAGCTCATCACCTATAGCTCAGCAGCTAGGGCACCATCCACATACACCAGAGCTGGAGGGTTCGAATCCAGCCTGGGCCTGCCAAACAACAGTGACGACTACAACCAAAAAATAGCTGAGCCTTGTGATGGGCGCCTGTAGTCCCAGCTACTTGGGAGGCTGAGGCAAGAGAATCACTTAAGCCCAAGAGTTTGAGGTTGCCATGAGCTGTGAAGCCACGGCACTCTACCCAGGGGGACAGCTTGAGACTCTGTCTCAAAAAAATATATATTGTTTCATGCCACCCATGTCATAGTAAGATTCCACTTGCTGTGAAATGTCACAGAGGTTCAGTGCTGTTCAGAGGTCTCCATATTTTACAGACATGGGGAGGGTTTTAGAAGCCCTGGGTGGAAGTCGGGTGCCTGACAGGCACTGTGAAAGGTGTGAAGGATGGCGCCCAGAGACAAGGCCGCAGAGGAGATGTTTAGGCTGGATCTTTGAGGGGGGAAGGGGAGCACCTGGGTGGTGCAAAGATGGCATCTGAGTGGCAGTCAGAGACCCCTTTTATATGGGGCCGTAGGAGCTGGGCGCATTCCACAGCTTGCTGGAGAAGTTAGAGTCTCTGGGGGAGAACCCAGGAGGTGGGCTAGTCAGATCCTTTGAGTCTTTGTCTTAGGAGGAGAGGAAGAGGAGAAAGAAGGGAAAGGCTCTGTGTGGCTGCGATACGCCCCCAACACACCATTTAATTTTTCCTTACTCTCTAATACATGTCTTTTAATATAATTGGGCTACACCGCTTTCATTTTGTTTCTTTCCTCAAAACCTTTGTCCTATATTTTTATCTCACATGTTTAATTTCAACTTATTAAGGGTCTTTTCTGCTATCTCTAGGTAGGTACTTGTACTCAGGGCACTCTGCCTTATGCCTTTGTCCCAACATGTCTTGTTCTCAGAATTTTCCAGATTCAAATGGTCTACAGCAGTATGCGGTCACCCTTCTGTCTATTCTATTCATACCCAAAACCATCACCATAGTCTGAACTCACATCCTCCAAGTTGGCCACCCAGCCCCAGCCCCGCACCTGTCGCCCTCAACCTGCCTCTGTTCTGGCTGAGTGCCCACTCATTGGATGCCTTGTGACTGCTTTCAATACTTTAACATATTACAGATTACCGAATAATCTAGATAGTAAACTCTCACACATTTTCTCCAAAAGTGTTCTACATTATTTTGGTAACCTTCAAGAAAAATCTCTGTTCAGATTTTGTGCCTCATTGGTCTGGATAGTATACATACCAATATATTGTTCTCAACCATTTAAAGAGTCCTATTTCATTCATTGAGGGATTGTTTCCATTTTTGTTTCCCCAAAACTTAATATTTCTTTTTCTTTCTTTATTGTTTATTTTTATTTATTTTGGAGACAGAGTCTCACTCTGTTGCTCAGGCTAGAGCGCTGTGGCATCATCATAACTCACAGCAACCTCCTGGGCTCAAGTGATCCTCCTGCCTCAGCCTCCTAAGTAATTTGGACTATAGGCATATACCATGATGCTTGGATAATTTTTCTATTTTTAGTAGAGATAGGGTCTCACTCTTGCTCAGGCAGATCTCAAACTCCTGAGCTCAAGGGATCCTCCTGCTCTGGCCTCCCAGAGTCCTGGGATTACAGAGGCAAGCCCCCGCACCCAGCTCCCCAAACATAACCTGTGAAACTTTCCCCAGAATCCAGAAGCCTGCACATTGCTAAGTCTCCGGTGAGCTGTGTAGTTTTGTGAACCAGAACGGGAGGATGCAGTCAGCCTGGATTTGTAACCTTCAATTCTAGATCAAAGGGTTGTTCACTGTGGCAAATAATTGGTATGCCTCTTAGATGCTTTAAGAAGAAGCCTAAAGACAAGGTGTAATACTTTCATTCTTAAAAGCCTTCCCCCCAAGTCTATATTTCCATTCTCACAGCATCCCTGCTCAGCAGGTATTTCCTCCTGAAAAAACAAATGAGGGAAACGGTTTTGATTAAACAATGCAAGTGTAATAAAAATGAGGGTAGAATCTTTAGTCTTCATTCCTATTCCTTAACTTTTCTGTGAGACAGATGATTAAGGAAATCAAACCTGACAGTGTTAATGATACACAGCTATCTCTTTCATTCTTGAAAAACATCTTTGTTGTTTTTATGGAAAACTCATTTTGTTTTGTTTTTATTTAGAGATTAAGTGTATCCGTTCGGGAAAACTGGTCATCAGTAACATGGAGACAAAACAATTTTGTATACTTTTCGCTTTTCTCAACTGAGTATAAAGGAGAAATTGATTTGAGTGGGACAAAACTTCTAGGTTACGCTAAAATGCAATATGATAATGTTAACGTGATTTAATAAAAATAACATAAAATAAATTGTTGAAAATATAATTCCCATCCATACGCTTTCAGGAAAGTCAGGCTTGTTACAGAATGTAAGTGTTCTACAATGTAGTTTAGTTGACAGCCTGTAATAGTACTGAGAGATGGGTGCTTTCCCATCTTAGTGGCAGGCACCTGCAGTCCCAGCTACTTGGGAGACTGAGG
>CAUYON010184055.1:0-11858 GCA_963573935.1 Arctocebus calabarensis | reverse complement strand
ACCTAGTACACAGTGGGGGGTGGGGAAAGGGGATAGCAGAGAGAGGGAAGGGGGGTGGGGTCTTGGTGTGTGATACACCCTTTGGGGGCAAGACACAATTGTAAGAGAGACTTAACAAATGCAATGAGTGTAACCTGGTATCTTGTACCCTCAATGAATCCCTAACAATAAAGAAAAAAAGAAAGAAAATTAGTTGGCTGTAAATGTGTGGATGTATTTCTAGTTCTCCAGCCTATTGGTCTGTGTCTGTTTTTATGTCAGTACCATGCTGTTTGGTTACTATGGCTTTGTAGCATAGTTTGAAGCCAGGAAGTGTGATGCCTCTAACTTTATTCTTTTGCTCAGTATTGCTTTGGCTATATGAGGTCTCTTGTGGTTTCACTTAAATTTTAGTATTGTCTATGTCAGTGACAAATATCATTGATATGTTGAAAGGAACTGCATTGAATCTGTAGATCACCTTAATAGTATTAATATTTTAGCAATATTAAGTCTTCTAGTAAATGAGCATAGGCTATCGTTCCATAATTTTATATTTTGTTCAGTTTATTTAATCAGTATTTTATAGTTGTCCTGGTAAAGAGCTTTAGCTTTGGTTAAATTTATTCCTAGACATTTTATTTTATTAATTTATTTATTTGAGACAGACTATCATGCTGAATAGCGTGCTGGGCCATCATAGCTAACAGCAACCTCAAAGCTCTTGGGCTTAAGCAATTGTCTTGCCTTGGTTTTTCTAGTTTTTTTTTTTTTTTTTAGTAGAGATGGGGTATTGCTATTGCTTAGACTGTTCTAGAACTCCAGAGCTCAGGCAATCCACCCGCCTTGGTGTCCCAGAGTGCTAGGATTACAGGTGTGACCCACTGCACCCAGGCCTATTCCTAGGTATTTTAGAGGCTGAAATAAAGGGCAAGGTTTCCTGGGCTGGGGTTGCTAGACCTGTATCCTGCCTTTGTCTCTGGCACCCTCAGGGTTTTTTCTCCCTACAGCTACTAGTCAGGCTTCCAAATTTTCCTGCAAAGGAACCCAAGATGGTGGGGAAGATGGCTGTCCTCCTTGATCTTACTTTTTCCAGTGTAGAAACTATGAATTTTCCCTGCGTGGTGCCTGGCAGACTTGGGGAGGGGTGTCACAGATACAGAAGTGTACTTCTCTTACTGTCTGCTTGGAGTATTTCACTTCTCTGTGGTCCCACTGAGTGTCTCAGCCTGAGATTTGAGTGCTGGGATGTTGCTGGTGATAATCTTACCACTGGGTATTTGTGTTTGGTTTTCTACGGGAGAGGGTGAAGCCAGATGGCTTCCACTCTGCTATTTTGGTGATGTCACTCTGACTTTCAGGTATGAAGCCAACTTTGCATTCTTGGGATAAATTCCACTTTGTCAGGGCATATAATCCTATTTGCATTGTTTGTTAGTATTTTGTCAAGGACTTTTGCATCTATTCTCATAAAGGATACTCTTCTGTAGTTTTCTTTACTTACGATAGCTCTGTCTAGTTTGGTATGAGGATAACACTGATCTCTCACTGCTTGCCTTTTTCTATTTCATCAATGCAATTGTTACAGTTGAGTAAAGGATTATTGGCTTACAACCACTGGAGCCTTATTCACACCCAACTGCCCCTATTTGTAGAATGGACAATTGCCCCTTTTCCTGTGATTCTGGGACCACTCAGGTGAGTGGTCAGAATGAATGCTTCCCTCCTCAGAGCCTGCACTCCCCAGCCCTAAGTCCAAGAGCTGTTTCTAACATCTTTCAAGTTCCCTTGTGTCTTTTCCCTTTGCCCTGTCCTGATTCCCAGGGTCCTGCTTACCTGTCACTTGTATTATTGCAAATCTTCTTCCTAGGCCTCCAGTTTCCCCAACCGTTTGTCCTTCTGCAGAGATAGTTTTCTAAAACCCCATTGAGAGCAAGTCACGGACCTGCTCTGTCTCCTCCACTGACGCTCCATGTCTTGAAATGCAAAGATTCCAAAACGACTCCACAGTGCACCCCTCCCACCAAGGGAGGGCTTGGAGGCAGAGGCTGAAGCAGCCATCCAGTGAAACACTTCTCCTCGGAGGTTTCTGATTTTGTATGTCACCTCTATGCACCTTTTACCCTCTATGATTTATCCATGGTGTTCTGAATATTAAGTAACGGGCATTTCTCTGATGTTGGAGCAAAGATGACACCCTGGCAAGATGCTCCATGCCTGTTCCACGGCTCATGGCTACGTGTACCCCAGGAGACAGGGAATTGAAGTGTAGGATGGGACATCTTCTTGGATGTCAACTTTCCTCCAAGGTCAGAAAAGAAATGCTCCTTACTGCATAATAAAACAATCATGGTTATGCTGGGTTGAGAATTCCCCAGGTTGTCACAGACCCCAGGTTTCTCTAAGAAGATCCCTGAATAACTTTCCTGTGTCCCCATCCACCACTTCTCCCCCTTTCCTCTAAGCCCTAACCTCAGATCTCAAACATAGTACATGCATACATGTCATCCACAGATACACAACGTCACACTGCATGCACACCCTCACACCTCATAGCACACGCTGGGGGGCAGGATGGGACACCTTGCTCATATGTGATGCAGTTTGAACTAAAGGAGACTGGGAGCTCCTAGAAACAGGGTCCTTCTCACCTCTTGCCTTCCTGTTCTCTGCTCTTCTTTCTCCTATGAAGGAATCACAGAAACCCGTATTTCTCTTCCCTAAGGCAGGTTAAAAAAAAAAAAACAGAGCTCCTCTTCCTCAAAGCAACCCATAAACCTCGTCTGCCTTCTCCCTCGAAGACCCTCATTCCAGAGAGCCCCTGCCCCACCCAGGGGCTGACCGAAGGAAAGTTGTGGGAGAGGCCAGGAGGAATCTGAGCAGACAGCCCCTGCAGGGTCCCCTCTATTACCCTTTCATCCAATCACATTTCTACAGGGCTGCCCACCCTCCACCGAAACTAAACTTAAAAATAGGCCATTTTCTCTGGTTTCAGGGACTTCATTTCTAAAGGTTCTTGTGATAATACAAGACTTTGATCAAATAAATGTTGTGGGTTTTCTCTTGTTAACCTGTCTTTTGTTAAAGGTGCGTAAATGTATCACCCCATAAACACTCACACTCACCTCTTCATACACACTCACACCAATTAAACACTCCTACACCAGGCACCATTCCATGGACAGGCCATAACCATCTTTGCAGACCCCTCAAGCTAGTGAAATCGGAATGGAACTCAGGGTTCCTGACACTTGGGCTGCCTGACCAGGACTTGCCAGGCAGGCGCCAGGGTGGCAGGTGATGTTTCCTAGGGAAAGATCTTGACTCTTGATAAGAACTGTGAATGGGGTTGGAATCAGAGGAAAAGGGACTTGAACACTGCCCACTCACTCCAGGTTCTGAGCACCTGTTAGCTATTCCTTTTCAAGCTCCATCAAATTCTGTCCTCTGTAACTGCCTAAGTAAGTAGGACCAGTTAGGAACTTTTCAGGGGTAGGTGATAACAAATTGGCCTAAACAAAGGTAGGAATTTGCTGGCTCAGCTAACCCAGAGAAAGGTCTGCAGAGATTGGTCTGTTCTGATGCCCTTTGACCTGGAGTTCTGGCCCTGGCCCAGCCATGCTGAGCAGTGTGAAGCCCCCACTCCCCGTGCTGCTCTGTGTCTCTGTTCACTTGCTCTTGCTGTGCTCCCGCCTGAGATGCACACCCCCACCCATCTTTTGCAACTTTGAAATGCAGCACCTCTGCTGTGAGGCCCTGTGGCATCCCATTTCCACTACCATTTTGCAAAACAGCATGGTCAGATTTCCTTATTACCATGCCCCAACCTTGCTGTTGTCTTGAAGGTTCATCTCTGGACAAGTCTTAATTCATTTCTCTCTTCCCAGACTTTGGGTACTGCCTGCATTAGGGCAAGTGCTCAATAAATATTTGCTGAGTTAATGAAAATCAGTTTGTGTCGGAGATATGACTTCTGTGAAGTTGTCTGCATTTTAACAAATGATGAATCCCCAAGCCATAGGAATGGAACTCCGGTGCAGAATTCCAGGCACCTGTAAGCTGAGCACGGAAGCTTCCTCTCGCCTTTAGTGCCTGGGAGGGGAGGGGACTGTCTGGAAAGTAGAATTGTCCATTCTTGACTTTCCAGCACAAAAACAATCACCTTGTCTCTTGAAAAACACTGATGTGTCACGGAAACAAATCTGCTTCCCTTTGGCTACCTGGTGGGAGGAAAGTTCTCCAGCCCTGTTAGATTTCCCTGAGCTCCTTTCAGTTGACAGAATGTTCCTTCCTCGTCTCCCTACGTGATGGCCTGGCTGGTTTGCATTGTGTTTCAGCCCTCTGACCCCACAGGCCCCCCGGGGCCCTGCCAGCCCAGCTCTGTCTGGCTGGGGGAATCCCACCCTCAGTCGGGGGTTTGAAGAAGCTTCTTTCTGCAGCTCACACCTTTGCAAGTCAAGCCCCTGCTGGCCACCCCAGCTGACCTGAGGCCATTCTGACCACCTCAGCCCACACCCTAATGGCCTGCCCTGAGGCCAATGGGCTTAGCTCATCTGAGTAAGGGCAGGACGTGGGTGTGGCTGGAGCTCAGTGAGGATGGGGCAGGGGCTGTGGGTCACTCTGGCAGGTGTAGATTTCCATTGCATGAGACCAGAAGCTGTGGAGGGCTGGGAACCTTGGGATGTGTTGTGATTTACTTGTTCAAAGTCTTCCTGTGGCCTCTGGGATGGCTGTGGCTGGAAAGGGTAGGACCAAGTAAAAGCTGGAAGCTGCTTGGCAGCCTGGACTTGGCCCCAGACCTCACTTCCTTCAGGTCCCGGGACCTGCCTAGCCCTGTTGTCCCCCTCCCAGGGTCCAGCCCTTGCTCCTCAACCCAACCTGTGGCCGGGCCCCTGTGCGCTCCCCACCTACCAGCCCAGTCTCCTTTGTCATCTCACTGCCCAGGCCTGAGCTCTCCCTTCCTGCCTATGGGTCAGGGTACCCTGACACTTTTATTTGCCTGTTGTCCTGAAAACCCCCATAACCAGCAGACAGATCTATACCCCAATTCTCCCCCAGCCCTGTGGCAGCCTGTCAGCTAGAGAATCCTAGTTTGCATGCACTTGCTGAGTGGCGTTAGTCAAATGTCCAAACCTCTCTGGGCAGTGGTTTCCTTGCCTGACAAAGGGACACAATGTTTCCCACTCCTGGGGCGTCCTGAGGATCTAACCTCATGTGCAGGACACCCACCAACTCCTGGCCCTGGCAGACCTCACACTCCTGTCAGTTCCTCTTCTGCCTCCTTCCTTGGACATGGGAAAGGGAGGCTCCTTCCTGAAGGTGGCACAAGAAGTCAAGGGATCCAGATCCATCACTGCCTCCCAGAGCGGTGTTCTGCCCATTACGTACCACTCTGAGCCTCAGAGTTTTCTCATCCATAAAGAGGTGATAGCAGGTGAAAGTAGCTCAGTGCCTGTAGCTCAGTGGCAGCCCTGTGCACTGGAGGTGGCAGGTTCAAACCCAGCCTGGGCCTGCTTAACAAAAAATAAAAAAGTAAGATAAAATAGAATCAAAATGTGAAGTGGGGATAATAGTAACAGTGCCCACATCCAGTTGATGCTGTGGGGACCAAGTAGGTTTATCTATGAGGAACACTCTGGACAGTGCCTGGCATGTGGTGACCACTCAGTAGCTCCAGTGTGGTCTCTGCCCCTGCCCTCCACTCCCCTCCTCCCCTATAGTCCCCAAATGTCCTGTAGAACTTGACAGCTCAATGTGAACACCTTCCACTCCTCCAAGTGTCAAGTTCAACTCCCATACTTGCACTTGTGGAAACTGAGGCCCAGGGCAGGGAAGGATCAGCCCAAGGTCATATGTAGAGCAGGTGGCAAAGGTAGGACTGGACATCCTCCTCACAGGCCCTCCTGTTGCCCACTTCGGGGCAGCTGGTATGGGCAAATCTCTGCTGGGAGGAAGGACTGGAGAACGAGGATTTTTGTAATTATTGTTATTGTTATTTCTGCCTGGAACTGAGTAGGAGCAGAGAAGCCCATATGTGGGAGCTCAGGGACCCACCCAAGGCTGCTCAGCTGGGAAGGGTGGAGCTGAGACTCTAATGTCCAGCCTGTTTGACCCAAGAGCTGTGGTTTCTAGTGCCAGCCCCTGCCCTCACCTTGCCCAGTGAGGACTCAGCCTCCTGCTTCCCTAGTCCTTCCCTGATCTCCCTTTAGGGCTGGCTGTGGGCAAGGTTGAGTTCACAGGGGTCTTGTATAAGTATAAACCGGATCAGCCCCTGGCTAAAAGCCTTTGGAGGCTGTTGAGGGGACTCCAGCCTTCCCTGCTGACGCAGTCTCATGGCCTCCTCCCCATCACACACAGACCAGGACCTGGGCAGCTGCAGCCCAGTATAAACCCCAGAGCCCCAGGAGAGACCTTGGTTCCACGACACACTGGGGCCCTGCCACCTCCCCTGCCAGCAAGTGGAGCTGCTGCTCGTTCTCAGCTGAGGCTCCTGGAGGGGAAGATGAACCCAGGCCACTGGGCAGATCCACTCCCCAGGGCTGCTGGGCCCCAGAGCCCCGAGCCAGCCTCTCTGGGGGCTCATTTCCAGAAAGACAACAATGGACATGGTGTCTGCAGCCCGGTCTGCTGCTCCCAGCTCTCCATCGCCCTAATGGCTCAGTAGCAAGTGTTTTCTTACTTACATCATGTCCAGTAATTATTGCTGCTTTGGCTGGAGGTAGAGACATGGTCTCAGCCATTAGGGTAGAAGGGGAAAGGAGAATCCCTGGAGAAGCAGGAAAAAGGATTCTCTTGATAGGGGCTGGGGTGCCTCAGGATGCAGAGAGAGACCCCAGGTCAAAGAGGTGGATGGGGGCAGTGGCTTCTAGCCCAGATCCCATCACTGAGATCTGTGTAACCCCCAAAGGCCCCTGACCCTCTCCGAGCCTGGGCTCCCTCCACCCACAGGCTGGCTGTCTCAGCTTCTGTGTGCATCACCCACACCCCACCACAGCAGCAGTCCCATCTCCCCTTCTGCCACTCTATTGGCCATTGCAGGGCCTACAGCAGACTCAGCCACCTGCGCCTGGATGTGTGTCCCCCAGGCGGTAGTCTGTCGTCTCAGGGCAGCTTTAGCCATGCCCCAGGGAACTTGGGTTGAGGAGCCTGACAGTACGGGGTCTGAGCAGTGGGACAGGAGCTGCCACTGACAGCTGATGGGAGGAAATTGGGGTTCAGGGTTGGGGAATACAAAGCTGACCTGAGCCTCATGTACAAATGAGTTCCACCGTGGGACTCCTGTCGGCTGTGTAAAGCTGTGACCTTGGAGTGGGTTCCTGCTTGCCTGGTCCAGCCCCACCCTGCCTGTCCAGCTATGTCTCTCTGGCTGGTCCTAGGAGGCACTGCTTCCCCAAAGGTGCTCTGGGCTGCCCCATATCCTGTCTGTGCCTCCTGATACTCCTCCTCCTGGGCTGCCCTTCCCTCCGATGACCACGACCACATCCCCTATCCCATCTGCTGAAATCATTGCACTGGGAAGTCTTGCTTGCATGAAACCTCCCAACCCTGCTCAGGACCTCAGCCCTGCCAGGGCGCCCCCCTCTCTCCTCTGGTCAGCGTGGTCAAGCAAGTGGTGGAGAAGCCAGGTAGGCGGAGCTTGCACCTGCCGCACACTGCAGGGCTGTCCTTGCCCTGGGCAGGCTCCTCCCCTCTCTGAGTCAGCTCCGGTCTGTGGAATGGGAGAGGTGATGCCTCTGACCCCAATGTTGCCTGACTCTTGTTAAGACACTCAATAAATGTGAATTTGATTATCCCCTCCTTGGACAGTTTAATTTTTACTTGGGTGTCCACAACATATCTAGGACAAAATGAATTCCTAGGAGGCGAGCGCTATTCTCTGATTTTCCTTGTTAATTCCATGCATGTTGGGCACATGCTCCCCCTGTGCACGGTGATGGGTGGACCCCAGCCTGAGCCTTTGAAGCCCACAGGATGGGGTGACCTGACTGCAATGGGGTCCCCAGGAGGCCCAGTCTCAGCAAGGGAAAAAATGTGAAGAAACAGTCCAGCAGCCAAAAATAATCTTAAAAGAAATTTCAAATTTTATTTTCATCTCTCAAGGAAAATTAAGGGGGATCTGATGCACAGCCCCTGTAGCACTTTCTGAAGTTCTCGCTTCCCACAGTGGAGACCTGCAGAGCCTGTCATGAGGCCAGCCGTCCAAACTGTCCCTGACAGACAAGGGTCATGGCTGGCTCTCCCCTGCAGCCCCAACCAGCTCCCCCTTCTCCCCTACCTCCTCATGTTAACTCATTCCAGGCCCGCTTCCCTCCTTTCACTCTTTCTGCCTCTTATTCTGCAGCCCCTGTGGTTTTGGAACTGATTCACAAAGATAATGTTCCCCTTTGAAGACAGGAGAAGGAAAGATGCCAGGAGGGCTGAGATTAATACCCTTCTGGGGCAGTGGGCAGGGGTGGTGAGGACACGTGTGAGCTAACGAACCACGGCTGTTGGCAGTCAGTGCTGAGATAAAGGTCCCTCTGGCCCCAAATGCTGTGATCTCATGAATTTTGAAATGAAGCACTTGACACTTATCAAACCCCAAGGAGCCAGAGTCAGGGAGCTGAAGCCTCTGCCAGAGTTGGAAGCAGTGAGGGGCCAAGGAGGAGCCCCCACTTCCCTCCCAGGGCCTTCACCATGTGCACACACCTGCGCTGGGCAGTAGAAGGTCAGGCGGAGCTGACCTTGCACTTGATCTGCTGAGGCTGAGCTCTGGAGGGGCCCTGGCTTGGAAGCTGGAGACAGGGTGCACAGGCTGGTTGGGTGATTCGGAGCAGGTGTCTGCACTGCTTTGACACTGATTGTGAGCAACAGATGAGACAGTGCAGAATGAAGCCTTCTAAATGCAGCCACAAGAGGCCTTGCCACCTTCTCCAGCCACAGCTCCTTACAGAGACACCACTGAAGGTGAGAACCGTGGTTGGTGTATGGCAACATTTTTCAACCTTTTTTCTTTTTTTTATCTCATGGCACACTTGAACCTATAGTAAAAACTTCCATGGCACACTTAAATTACATGGATCAAAAAAAAAAAAAAGAGTGAAAATAAGAAGATCTTCTTGTGCTTTGAATTTCTTTCGAAAATAATTTAACTAAGGATCTTTAAAAATTTCCGTGGCACGCCTAAGATCCTTATACCACACACGAATGAGCCATGTCACACTGGTTGAAAATTACTGGTCTATAGGCAGGGCATGGGGGAGTCTGGGGTGAGGAGCTCACCTGTCCTTCCTCATGGGCCTTGGCTTACTGGTGATAATGCCAGAAGCCCCAAGGAACAGGGTGACCTACTCTTCTTGGTTGCCTGGGACTTTCAGGACTGTCAGTACTAGACATGCCTCACACCAGGAATGTCCTCAGTCTGGGTAACTAGAAAAGGACAGTCACCTTTCTGAGGACAAAGTTGGCAGATGGGGAATTGGGGGGAGTGTCCAGATCTGAGGTCTCCCTCCTACTCCTACCTGCCCAGGTGAGAGGGCACAGGTGGGAGTTTACCTGACTCCTGTGCAGCCCCAAGGCAGGGCTGACAGTGTCACAGTTTGAAACAGAAGCAAAGACTGGCACTTAAAGCCACAGCTACAATTCAATTCAAGGCAAAACAATTCCACTGTTCCGTAATGACCCCGTGGTTTACACCTGCACTCGATGGATTTCATGCCACAAATGAATTCTTTTTAAAGAGCTCTATCTTTTCAGGAGTTCATGACTTTTCTCTACTTATCTCTCTTAACAAATCTTCCACAAGACTGAACAAGAGATACTCTCATTTAAAAGAAAAGAAAGAGAAAAAGGTTATCAGCTAGTAGAGAGGAAATTCTGCTTTTAACATAATGGGACTGAACAGGAAGTGCTGCGTTTTGTCAGAGTCTGCAATGAGCCTCTTATCGCTTATTTGCTCATAAAGGCAGAAGTAAAGAATGTGGCTGTGGGCGTCTTGCCATTAACCAGGTGGAAGAGAAGAACCATTTCAGTGGGAATCTCAAGGTAAGTGGACAATTTCCATGCATATGGAGAACCCATTTCTGCAGATGAGGCTAGGCCAGACTGCTCTGTCAAAGCCTGCAGAGGATGTGACTTGGCAGGGAGCAGGGAAGGGACAGGTGTGGACCTGCTGTGGTTTGAGCGTGTCCTTCAAAGCTCATATGCTAAAAGCCTAATCTCTGATACAACAGTATTGAGAAGTGGGGCCCTTAGGAGATGACTAATGGACTAAGGTCGTTATCTGGGGAGTGGGTTTGTTATCAAAAGAGTTCAGCCCCCTCTTGCCCTCTTTACTGTACTCTCCTGTCATGTATGACACAGCAAGAAGACCCTCACCAGATGAAGCCCCTTGATCTTACACTTCTCAGCCTCCGACTGTGAGCCAAATGAACCTCTCTGGCTTGTAAGTTACCCTGTCTGCAATATTCTGTTATAGCAACAGAAAACAAACTCAAGTGTAGGCTTCTGGCAGGACACTGGGAGTGAAGGATAGTTCACTGTCTAGAAGGCCGCTCCTCGCCACTCCCTTCCCCACCCTGGCCCCCAGGTTGGGGTGACAGCCCCCAGCTCAGGGTGATGCTGCTTTCGATCAAGTGAGTCCTCCGTGCTGGGCACTTTCCGAGGATTACCCCCCAGGTCCTCACTGCCACACTGAGAGAGATGATACTATGATCCCTCTTGTGGAAGAGGAAACTGATGCTCGGGGAAGGGAAGGGACTTGCCCAGGGTCACACAGCCAGGAGGCAGTGGGGCAGGACAGGAATCTCAGATAAGTGAGTGTGGAGCCCCCACCCTAGGGTGTCCTTGGAGGGGTAGAGGGCAGGGCATCTCTCAGGCCTTGGACTAGGCAGGTCAGTATTTTAGGTCATTTTAGTCCCCATTGTGGTCTTGTGAGAGGGTGTTTTTATCCCTATGCCCGGCTCAGAGCAGGGGAAGTCACTGGCCTGGGGCGGCAGAGCTGTGTGCATGGGATACACCTAGGAGCCCTTTGCTGCAGAGAGTGGCCCTTGGGGTATGGCGCCCCCAGCACTCTATCCCCTCCTTCCTGCCCCTCAGTGCCTGTCTGGCTCACCCACTGTCACCGTTACTGTCACAGTAGTGTCTGTGCTTCGTCTGAGGGGAGTCCCCGCTGCTAGGCTGGCAGGAATGGGGGACACACCCCTCAAGTCAGCAAGAGGTTTGCATCATACCTGGATGCAGTGTCCAGACACAGGGTCTTAAGATCTGGACCTACCCTGGACCCCTGGGACGTCAGGAAGACCACAAATGTCTGAGTGAGGCCTGAGGTCTGGTCTTCCACTCCTTAGAGCTGTTGGGTCTCCCCCACGGCCCCCCACAGCCCTCCCGTCATTGAGACCTGTGACTCAGGTCTGCCCTTTCCTCGCCTAGACCCCTAGAGTCTTTACACCAACTCTCACTCCAGCTCCCCGCATTAGACCCCATAGGAAGATCCAAAATTCCCACCTTAGAATATACAACAAAGGAAAGGAAAACCCAGCATCCACCCTCGAAGGTCCAGTCCACTGGGTCTCATGCCCATAGGGGACTTGCTTCCCCTTCTTCATCAGCTGGGGGCACCTGCATGGTGGACCCTTCATTCCCCGAGAATGGAAACCCGGTCCCTGGCAGGTGTGCTCCTGCTTTGGTGCATTTAAATTGCTCTTCCCTGGGCCAGTGTCATCCCTTCCTTTTCCAGCCTCCAGCCTCTCCCTGCCCAGCTCCCAGCTCCCTCTTTCACGCATCCTTTGTGCTGCTGCAAATTGCTTTCAGTTCCAGCAAAGCAGGTCTCCGGCTCTGCTTAAAGTCTGAAGTCTCTGCCTGGAGGAGTGGCAGGCTCTCCACCTTCTTTCCCTCCCTCC